>VXAA01005292.1:662263-873502 GCA_013399115.1 Anseranas semipalmata
CAAGAACATGAGGAAACACCCCAGCAGCCATCCCCCAACCCAAGGCAAACCCATTTTGTGCCATCTTTATTAACAGTGCATGGTTCTGTGATCAAAAATTCTTTTTCTTGCCAGCAGTGTCACTGTTTCCCGCTCCCTTCCCCCAGCCCCACCGCCCAGAGATGTTTTATCCCGTGCTTGCTGCGGGGCCACGGCCCCTACCAGTGACCCCCGCCAGGCCCAGGCTCCCGGGGTGCCCCAGCGCAGCCGCTGCTGCCCGGGCTGGACGCAGCGAGGGGCACGCTGCTGGGCGCGACCCGCGGCCGCAGAGCTCCAGCTCCGCACGCTGCCCTTGCCCCCGGCAGCCCGGGCCCAGGCCCAGGCCCCAGGCACGACCCCATGGAAAGGAGGAGCGCAGGCACTAACTGAGCGCTCGCCCGTGCTCCCCGCTCCACGTCCCCCAGCGCGCGCCCACCCACGAGCTTCGGGGCGCTCAGTTACCAGCTAAAGGCCTTGAGGTCCCTGACCGGTAACTGCTGGAAAACGCACTGGGATCGGGGACACAGACGTAAGGACAAGGCTCGACAATTGGTCCTGCAGGCTAGCTTTGTACTGTTTTCAGCTGGAAACAAATAATTAAGGCAAAAGGAATTTGTAAACAGAATTTTAAGAGAAAAAAAATCAATATCTGAGAACATCACATCTGAAGACCTCTTATTCCCTTTCTGCCACGCGTTCGCCAGACTTCAGCTCACAGTGAGAGCAGAGTGGCAAAGGCTGAGAGCAAATATATGAAAAATACATTTTCTTCAACAGCCTTTTAGGTCATCTCTGCAGCCAATGAGTTCCAACAACAGCACCAGCCGCCGCCACTGCCCCAAACCACCCAGGAACGGAGCTGGGAAGGTACACGGGAAGTTTTTACGCATTAGAGCATCCACCATCGTCCCTTTAAAGTCTCAGCCTGTCAACACCAGGGCCCTGCTTCCCAGCACCAGTGTGCGGCCACTCCTGCCTCACGCTCAGCTAAGCGCCTATTTCTGCCCGTGCCGCTGAGCCGGTGTTCGGTGCTGTGGATAAAAACATCAAGTTCTGGTTTTATAAAACAATCTGAAGGGAAGAAGGGAGAACAAGCAGAAAAGGGCAACAGCTGGTAACTTCAGTCAGTGCACCTGGAAATACAAATAAGCAGACTGTTCTCCAAGGAAAGTCTCGGGGTGGGGAAGAATGCAGCAATTTCTGAGCTGGTGGAATCCAGCTACGGATGAAATCATACAATCACACGTTCCTTAAGCACTGATGCACGCTGATAAAGTGCAGCACCTTACAGAAACGAGGCTCTGAATGTGCTACGACAGGCCGGCGTGCCACTGTTTCTAACAAGGGAGGCTATCTGCATGGCGTTTTTAACAAGAGGGGGGTTACAGGCAAAGCTAGGATCTACCTTTTGGTACCAGGGTGGGAGCAAGAACGAAAGGTAAGTCAGGAATCTAGCCAGAGGTTAATGCATTACTGGAGGAAAATGGAGAAAAACTAATGGAGAAGCTGAAAATGCCAGAAGGAAGAAGTCTGTTCATGCCTCGCATTTCAAGGGTTAAGCTTTGCAGTAAGCAATATTTGTTTTCTGACAGAGTCCATATTTCACAACTGGGTTTCGAGATTTCCTACAGTCTGAAAATCTGAAGTTTGATGCAGCTGCTGACAAGGAAACCAAACAAAGCAAAGAGGAGAAACAAAGCAGGGCACAGCACCTCTCCCGAACGCCTCGATGGCAGCAGCCACGCACCCAGGCGGCACAGAGGCGCCCGCCGGAGGGATGGGCACAGCCTGCAACGAGCCTCAACTCGAGCCTCCAGCCCCACCATCACCTTGCTCTTCTGAGCACGCTTTTTCCACACCTCAGGTTACATCTCATGCTGTGCCAGTGAGATAGTTGCTACAGAGCCTATGGATTTCTAGCCTTCAACCACATTAACTTAACCAACACTTTACAACTACGAGGTAAATTTTTCTAGCCGGAGTATGTCAACACCCCAATAATTTTCAATAAACCATACAGCTACAGCCTGAAGGAAAAAATAAAAACCCACCTCCTCCACACTGGAAGCTCAGCAAAATGTTCCAGCTGAGTTTGCAAAGATGCTTTCAGTCCCTACCTCTTCTCAAGTGCAACACAGAAGCCTGCAGCCAGGTGATTATGTTTTGCTTCTTATTTGATGTACAGCCTCACAAGAGCCCACAGGTGATTTGCAATAAATCAGAATTCACATCACCTGCGTGCCAGATAATAGGCTGGGGAGGGCATTGCTGACATGCTCTCAGGAACAGGTGAAAAGAAAGCCACTTCATTTTGCAGCTCTTGCAACTGAAAACATACCTGAGACAGCATTTGAATCTGAAAATTGTACCACTGTATGCATAATGTATATAATGATAAAAGGAGAATAAATGCACTTAACCCATTGATGTATATCACAGAGAACATTACCCACGTACCAGTCGGCTCTAATGCAAATATTCACATCTGTACAACAGGTGAATAATTCAGGAGCAAGCAAGAACATCCACCTGTAACAACAAGTAATGAAACGATGTGAAGCACTCTGAATGGGCTCCGTGGTAATGACACAGAAGCCAATAAAAAAGCCATACTTGCTCTTAGCATACTTGGGACATTTACCCTTCCCCTTCTCTCACTCACAACAGTACCCTAAACAAAATTGGATCTGAAAAACAGTCAAGATAAGAGCATGGAAAGAATGCTATACTTTGCCTAAGCATCTACTGCTCCTCTCAGAGAGGGGTTACAGGGCAGACAAACCATTACAAGCCTCATCAGCAAAGCCACTCTTATGCACCAGAACATACAGAGGTAACAGCTGAGTGTAGGAAGGCATCATGAATATGCAGAAACACAGCTGAAATTCATCCTGATCTTTTTCCTTTGCCCTCAGGTTTATGATCTCCCCCAACAAAAGAGAGATGCATGCGCTAGCGAGGAGCTCTGGATCACCCGATGGTTACAGAACACAGACCCCTGTCCCACCCCACGTAAAGAATGCCCTCTGTTAAGCCAGCCATAAAACCAACAGCTGGATACTTGTTCTGTCCAGCCATGTCTCCTCCTCTGCAACGAGGTCTGGCTCAGAAGTTCTTCCTAAGCATGGAATACCCGTTCTGCAACATCCGTTTTCACTGCACACATCCTGCAGGCAGATGGCTGGGATGTATCACAGGCAGAGACAGCAGCTGCAAGATAAGGGTCTGGCATTTCCACTATTTATGATATAGAAATTTAAGAAAAATCAGATAAAAGTTTTATCATTTTCTTTTCCTCTCACGCAACGTCTCTCACTCCTCTGCATAAGGTCAGGGTTTCAAAGCTGCATTTCCTTGAGCAGTGGGTCTGCATTTTTATACGAGTTTGTCAAGTCTTATAAAATAATAGGACCTAATAACCAAAGTACAATAAAATATTTAGCAGCAAGATGCAATACTGGATCCAGCCACACAGTACTCAGAAACAATCCCTAACAGACTGACGTGGTATAGCATCTGATATACTAGTATAAAAGCAGAACATACATGCAGGATGGCGACTAATCAGCCAGTCACAGCCTGCGTGCAAGCCTTCTGTGAACAGCTTCATTTTCAGTCATGTTTTACAGCCTCTTCAGCAGTATTCTAGGGATTGAGAGTCCGTAGGCTAAACGCTGATCAACAACATATTTTGAGTCCCAGCTTTGTAATTTCTATACACCATTGCTCATGCTGGATTTGCAGCTCTGCGTTGTGCATTAGGACATCTAGTGGCTGAATAATTTACTGTACATATACACATGCCTGAAAACATGATTTTGATTCTCTGTCAGGAAGCTCATATCTACTTCTCTAAAGCTTACTAAGACTTATCTGAGAGAATCTCAGTATTTCTGCATTATTCTGCCCTGTAATATAACCCCAACTCATTGCTTGATAGAGTACTCTGAAGTGCAAGCACAAAGAAAGTGGCAGGCTTACATACCAATTTCTACCTTATCTTTCGTCAAGATACCAGAGTAGCATGTTTACCTCTGATCTGTAATGTAGTCTTACTCTTTACAATGTACATCACTCCTGGCTTGAGTTCTGAAAGATTTTTCCTTATTCTGTATTTTTCGCAATTTAAAATGGTAGTGTCACTCTTATGGTTTTTTATTTTATTTCCATATTAATAAAAAATGATACAAACCTTTTATTCCAAAGGATAAACTTCAGCACCCTCAGTGATGGGGGAAAAAAAAATAAATCTTAAAAAGCCCGTGACGCTTCTTTAAACAACTGCATCCCACATGCTTTACAGCAAAGTCACCATTTGAGCTGTCATAAGCCATTATTTCTGATGAGTTAAAAATCTATACTTTTAATTTGATTAATCCAAGATGAAATGCAATGCAATTATTTGCATCTTCCTGTGTTTATGCATTCCAAAAATTGTCAAACACCACAGAGCACAGTTAACCTGATAAAAAAGTAAAATGCTGAAGTGGTTGGCTTTGCATCAGAATATGGAAATGGGGATTAACATGCCACGGGGGTGATGAACATTTGAACTTCACTAATCAATTTTAAAATCGTAAGACATGGGCATTTAGAAAATGTCATAGTCTTAATACCCAACTCACTCCTTGATTCTTAATTTGGAGAAATCAGCTGCACTTGAAGTTTTACCTACAGCATTTCCTTCAGTTGGGCAAAGAAGAATTCCTACTTCAGCATTAATTACTGTTATTTTATTTCCAGACCCTTTTAGATTTCTCCACAGAAATTAATAATCAAATCCCTCCTACATTCACTTGTCACACATCCAGGCATTTTTGTTGTGACTACTGCTGGATTACAGGCAGACAGCTATTCAGCATGCTCTAACCCCTGTAGAAAGAGCTCAGACTGCAAATAGAAAGCGTCCATCACTGGTACTCCCATCCTTTAAAGTCCCTCACTAAATGTCTATTCCAGATTTAGCATCCTGGCTCAGATCTTCCTGTCTGAACTGTTACTTGGATTGGGAGGTGCATGACAAGAAATAGATGATGCAAGGGTGAGATGTGCATGGATTAGAATGTGTGCTTTAAGAGCAAACAAAAAAATCAAAAGCAGCAGGACAGCAGTCAAGCAATTCAGTACCTTAGCTATTTGTAATTTGTGGTTAAGAAAAAAGAAAAAAGGTAACGGATTCGAGCAGCAAGGGACTTTATAAGCGCTTCTTCCAAACATTGCCGTACAGAGCACAGCGCAGTTCAGAGCTGGCAGGGAAGCTACTGTCTGTGCGCAGGAGTACAGTTCGAGGGCAAGGGACAAGAAACATCGAGCAAGCCCGTTTCTGTTCTGCCTTCACAGAAAAAAAGTGAATGACACGTCTGCTATTTCAGTCTCAGTCAGAGGTACTGTTGTTCTCAAAAGGCTGTTACTGAACAAGTTCAGAACCTTCTTATCAAGTGGGAAGTTGTTGCCACCTTTTTTCATCCAAACTTACATGGCACTGAAAAGCTGAATTCACTAAGACCTTCCTGTGGCAATTAGCCACTCAGGGACTGTGCGTGACTGCAGTCCTGTAATGAACTACAGATGGGTAGAACCACAGGTCATAAGACAATGGAAATCCATAAAGGAACTTTATAATTGGAGAGGGAAAAAAAAAAAACACACAAAAACACTCACCAAAAAAAAGCAAAAAATCTCAGAAAATTTTCATATGGAGCCCAACGAAGGAACAACATCGGCTAACTAGCAAGATGAGAGGCTGATGCTCTGCACCAGGGTTAATGAGACGGTCTGAGTTTTAGCCTAGATGCTGCCACATGCTTCCTGTGAAGCCCGAGGTGCTCCAGGAAGGATGCTGAAGCAGGCACCAGTCATTTAAATTGCAAACACGTTTGGCTTGATTAGGGACACTTCACCCTGCTTTGATTTACAGCACGTACTGGACTAGTCGTACACAGTTCCTTTCTCCCCCTTTTGCTAACCACTGCACCGAGGCCTCACAGTGAGTCATGAGAAATGACATTATTTTTGACCTAATTAAGTTCAATTTTGACAGGACTAGAAATAAGCAGGTGTCATGTTATTAAGTTACCTAATTGTACCTTTGAAGTGGTCACATAATGACGACTTTCCAGTGACAAGAGAAAAAGGGGGACGGGGACACGAACTCTTTGCTCAGTTACTTTCATCTTAACCTCCAGCACAAAAGCCGAGGGCATCCACCTAGTAACTACAGCTCTGAATTACCCACAACTGCTGACACATCGTGAAACTCCTGTTGATGATCTCAGGTGTGCATGAAAGACAAGTAGGCGAGCAGTTCCTAACTATTAAAACTTCATTTCAGCTACAAGGCAGAGGACCGATACAAGCACACTTTGGTGCAAGTTGTATCGTTTGCTGAAAAGTGGCAGTTGACATGCATCAAATACCAAACAACTAGCTCGGCTGTTCTCCCCATTTAATGTGATTAAACAAAGAACCCAATTACTGTCAGCTCCCAGCATTCCCATGGGGCGTGCTTGCTAGCCTCCTGCCACTCCCTGGAAGCCCCACCACCAGCTGCCTGCACTTGCTCCTGCTGCCAAGCACCCGACGCCTCGCAGGCTGCGGAAGGGCAGACCAGCCTGCCTGTGCACCGCGCTGGCACTGCAGCAGGAAGGCATAAACCCCCCCAAATCACTCCCAGACGGAGGTGGACGTAGCAGAGAAGCAGTCACCCCACGGCACATCCTGCTACGGCGCTAACCAGGATCTACTGAGATACAAAGGTCTTGCCAGGAAGATTTCGCTCTGTTCCAACTCAGTCACGTACATTGAGATGGAGAAGCAGGCTGTGCGAATGCAATGTAGCACAAGTCTAGAAGGGTGCCAGATAATGGCCATCCACTCACTTCTACAATTGCTTGAGTATTTTGAAGAAAAGAGAAACTCAAGAAACTCAAAGGCATTGATTAAAAAAAGAACCAAGTATCTCAGGCAACTGTAATTTAAAGAGCACATCAAAGGATCCGTACACCTCCGCCAAGAGACGAACAAGTGTTCTGTGGCAGTGCTG
This sequence comes from Anseranas semipalmata, assembly GCA_013399115.1. NCBI lineage: Eukaryota > Metazoa > Chordata > Aves > Anseriformes > Anseranatidae > Anseranas > Anseranas semipalmata. The sequence goes on from VXAA01005292.1 coordinate 669,324, forward strand.
CAGCACTGACAGGAGACTTTAAGGAACTTACTGCAGCTGAGCAAGTGATGCGACTGTGCGGAGATGACAGCTATACAAACATTGCAACCAGCTCCTGAATTAAGAGGAAATTTCTGTGAGAAAAGCTGTTCAGATATCAGCTTTTCCCATTTTGAAAGAAAGCACACCCTCTGATAACAGACACACACTGCTCAAACACTTGTTTTAGGTTTCAGCTTCAGTGCATTCTCATATATTCATACTTTTTCTCCAGTTTGTAAATGCACAGTGGAACAAGAAACTCTGCAACGAGAGAAAATTACTGTCAGTCCCCGAGACTAAAGGAGAAGCTTGGCACTGACCAGCTGGCTGTCAGTGGGAGCACTTTTTGGCCTCTCTGCCCCAGCTTCCCATTGCCAGTCTCACTACAGGGCAGGGGCCGTGCCAGTAAAAGCACCAGAACAGCCCCATTAGGCAGTAGATGGTGAAACAGACCTGGATGAAATATACCACTCAGAAGGTGCTTTCTTCAAGTTGGATTCATTTCTTGACGTGGGTCCCCACATCACACAAACGCACAGTGCCAGGAGTGGCACGTGGGTACGAACGAGATGTCTTGGCCACAAAATCCTACCTACCGATGCTGCCTCTGAATGTAACTGCAGCCTTAAAGCCTGCCACCCGTGGTCCTCCTGAAACCACAACACTCTGATCTTGCTGGCTGGTCTAGCTTCCTCTCTCATCCACAAAGAAAGTTTTCTCTGCATCAACCATGTGGAACAGATAGCAAAAACAAAACAAAGAACCCACAACAACCTCACTGCGGTGCCTTGCAGACAGGTAATACACTAATGCCCTCTATTGTAACGAATGGCAAGCTGATTTCCTACAAGGGAACATGCAGTTAAAAATCTAAATTTATACAAATGTGGTTTTCTAACTTTTTCAGTTTGTGAAGCCCCAAAAACATTTCCTTGAGGCTGTAGACCCCTACAAAGCAAGTTTAAGCTAATCAATAACTTCATTCTTCAGTTACCTTCTTACGACCCCCTACAAAACAGCCCACGGACTCGGAATTAGTGCGTAGCAGTAGCTCAGCCTGCGCGTGGCTCTGAATTACCACGTGTTCCTAGATCAGGAGAAGCACAGCACATCGTGGGGTCACGGAAACGTCCTCCAACAAAGCACATCTTGTGACATAAGCTCTCATTTTAGAGCTGTAGTTCAGCTACCTTTTCATAAAAGTTCCCATGGAATATAAATGGGTGTTCACCAGCCTGTGGATAGTGCCAAATGTTCTGATGTTTTCATAGCGAGTTTTTATATCTGGCATAGATCTACTAGACTTTTTTTTAAACCTATACATTTTCCTGCATAACTCCTGAAATGATTAGATAATAGGAGCAAATCCTGTGGGACTAAGTTTTGCAGCTTTTTATTCTTATTACTAGTATCCAATAATGCGCCCGCTGCCCTGCCAGGCACATAGCAATCATGCGCTGGTAGCGGTCACAGTAAGTTTTGCAGCATTCTTCTGAGTTTCATAATTCCGGGCTGATGAGTGTTCAGATTCACACCCTGTTTACTTTCCCAGAGACAGAAGTGTTGCAAAGTTGTAATAAAAGCAATCAAAACCAATGAAGAAAATATTGTTAATATTGTTCATGTGATGGGATGACTGTCTGTCTCCAAAAAAATCATGATGGTACTAGCCCCTCTTCAGCTGCGCATAGACATCTTTTTCTCCCACCCTGCAACATACTCAGCATACCATTTGATGAGAAATCTCACAGAAATTAGGCTAACATACTCGAGCAGTTTACCATAAAAAAGCTCCGTGTACATACAGAAAAAAAAGAAAGTGACATCAATTGGTTTAATGGGCTGTGGCGATAGTGTTCACATTTTCAACTTAACCCAATATTCCTTGCCTCTTGTGTACAATGCTATCAATGCCGTTAAGAATAACCGCACTCTGATGCTGAAGCTAGCAAGCCTGTCACATGACTTCAGCCTAATTGTCTTGGGTTCACTTTACTAGATTTGGGCAATTTAGCTAAAGTGAAGATGAATCCCACTGTATATCCTCTATCAGCCAGCAGTGTTCAGAGGCTGCTTACTGGAATGAACTCTTTCTTTCTATTGTGTTCAGCAGGCATGGACAAGTGGAAAGCACCAATCTATCCTTGCATTTGGTAATAACCAGCACAACGTTTAGCGTACATTTTGCAGCAGCAGAAAACCAGCGCATAGGTAGGAATGGAGCAAAGAGCCTCTGTGCAGCATTTCAATAATCCCTTTACCATCAAGAAAAACATTGCTTCTTTTTCAGATAAATTAACCTATTCCACCTGTCAAGAACAAGCCGTATAAGTGCTTTGCTAAGGCTTGACATACACATTACGGTGAAAATTAATAAAAGGAGTTGGCTGCACAGAATTAAGTAACCTCTCCTGAGAATGGTACCAAGCACTAGGTGTTTTTTCAGCACCTCCAAAAGGCTTCTCAAGTAATACCGCAGTGTCACCTAGCAGACTGGAACAGAAAGAGGGTCCCCGGCGTGATGAGAGCAGCCCTTACACACAGTACGTGCACGAATGCTCCCAAGCGACAGCAAGGCCGGCAGAACCTGCCTCCATGGTGCGCAGATCCAATGGTCTATTCAGAGAGCAGGCGACATCAGAACGCCACTGATGGGAGCACCAAGGGACACAAAACACGGCACCACCCAAGACAGGCCCTCGGCTGAAGCAGCCTGTATAAACAGGACATTTCCCGGGGAGTTTCCAGTGGGCACAAAATATATGCAAAGGACCATAATGAAGCACTGTAAGACACACCCAAAGCAGTTCCAAATATGCTGCAGGAGATGGGAGCAGCCATGGTTAGTCCAAGTACCCAGCTTATGGCTTGGCCAAGTTACATGGCCGTGCTACACGGGCACACCCTCACGCCCGCCCGCACTACCTGCCACCGAACGGTGGCGTCTCTGCAAGAGGTTTATGGCAGATGGCCAAGCAATTCTAGCTTGGAGCAGTAGAGGGAAGCAGCAAGCACCGTAACATTGGCTAGCCACTCGACTGTCATGTACTAAAGACTTAATTATGTTCTCAAACAAAATACAATGAACTCTGTCATAAGCAATCACACAAGAGACCATGAAGTCAGTAGCTTAGTGGAAGTGGCCTTCTCTGAAAGATGAAGTAGAATTTTCTCTGGCTATAGGGAAAACTTACTGAGCTCTGACAATAAAAAAGGGAAGTGGAATGCAGGGTTGGTTTTCTTTTTTTCTCCCCCACTTTACTTATCAAGGCCCGAGTTCATATGTTAATGTTTTACCAGGAAAATTTATTCGAAACAATTTCCTCTGATCTTCAAGGTATCTTAAGAATTTAATTACATCTGCTTCAGTAAATGAAAATACATCCCCATAGTCAACTGTTGGCAGATAAGCATAGGAGGAAATATTTTGTTTACAATGTATTTAAAGTATTTCACACACATTCTATGTTTTATTTGGATGCAACTTAACTCTGCACAGGAGCTAGGCATTGCATAAAACACACCTTCAGTATTATTTGGACACGTCTCTCTCATTTTGCAATGACAAATACTTGAACTATAAAATAAAATCAACAAAAGCTAAACAAACAAATCAAAAGAACTGAATACATTTAACGATACACAATTCTTCTTTCATTGTTATTGAAGGCAGCAGAGCCTACAGAAATGTTTCTTACAGGTGGATCACAGCTCCCAAACAGGTAAAAGACAATTATGACATTAAAAATTGTATTTCAACCTAGACAAAAGAAAACAACTCTCCTGGCTCCGACATCACTTCTTGAAGAATGCTTTGAGATCAAGCATTCCCTCAAAATTCACAGATAAATTATCCAAGGTCATCATTTGTATTTAAAACAAAAAAAACTGTTATAATCAATTGAAGGAGGAAGACCACTAGGACACTGTCTGGGGCTGCAGGAGACCACTGACCTGGATGAAGACTGCAGGACAGGTCAATTCACTCCGAGGAGTTATATCTCCCCTATCACTTCTGATGCTGCGTTGCATATTTAAAGCACCGTGCACCTGGGTCAGGCACTATCTCTCACTTTGCACAATTCCTACAAAGTGAGGCTCCAATTTTCGCTTAGAGAATCTAGGTGAGACTGTAATGTAAGTCCATAGGATGGTATAATTGGATCACACCTATTTGCATATGACTTTTCATTGCAAAAGTCCGTAACGCAACAAAAAACAGAGCGCATTTGGAAGTATGTAACTTTGAACAGTACAGCACTTACCATGGAGTTTTTCCTTCAGCCTCCAACCTTCATGCGTTGAGTTTTCTTTATGCTGCCACACGCAAACAGCTGAAGTAGACAATTCCTTGACCATGCTATAAAGAAAATTTGTGAGGACGTGAGGCAGAATATGACAGACCAGGTAAGAATAATTATGAAGCTATTAGAAGCATACATCGCTTGACAAAAACTTAAACTGCTTTGAAATACAGATTTTGTCTTTCCTCAATGCTTAGATAAAATAATATTAAGTAACTGCTGTTTCAAGATAGAACTAAAGGTTAAAGGATGGTAATTACTGATTATTTAAAGGGTAGTTGTAATGAACTACAATAAAAAGACTTCACACTTTTAAGCCAGATACTATATTTTTAGCTGGGAGTGTGACACTAGACTAACATTACCAGGAGACTGCACTTCAATTAGAAGCAAAGCTGTGACTTGCTATAAAATTCTTAGAGAAACAGGAAGTCTGTCTGTGCTCTCTGGATCAGAACACAGATGTTTTTTAATAAGAAGTTTGTATTTCATATGCAGTTAAATGCACACACACACATTTTAGTAATTCCAGGAATATTGCAGAGTAAGACTTAAAATAATTTCTTCTAGTGTTGTGTAAATGAAGAGTGCACTGCAAGTGACCATGACCTTGATATGAAAAAAATAAAAATAATTTTGTTTTACATTATATCCCCAAAGCCAAAAATATCGGGCATTTAAAACGTGACACTCAGCAAGGGAGTAAAACTGTAAGTTCAGGAAAAGAATTACATCAAATGATTTTCTTTTCCTCTGGCTTCAAAGCCAATAATGACAGGATATAAAACTCTTCTATTCAGCTTTTAAAAGATGCAAAATACGTATGAAGGAATAAAACAAAACAAGAAAAGCACCCAGATTAATAAGAAAAAAAATCTCTCAGGATGTTTTTATCAGGGAATTCAACAATTCAAAAATATTAACTTCAGCCTTGCTGAATAAGAGTAATTATTTTCCCTTAAGTCAGCTGATTTCTTTTTCCTTTTCATCCATTGTCATCTCTTGTTATTTAGGACATCATATAACTAGCCTTGACTGTGTTACGGTGTTAAGAGAATGAAATTCCAATTTAGAAGATGCTTAGCACTTGAAAGCTTTCAGTATGTTAACTTGCTTAAAGGTAGATGCCCGCTTTGATGTGTTGCTGTGTCACAGATGCACCTTCAAAGACAGAAAGCTTCCAGAAGTACAAGTTAGCGATAGCTGCACCCGGCTGCAGCTGTGAAAATGAGGCTTAGCTTCAAGTCCCGCGTAAGCACACTGTCTCCTCGAACTCCTGTTGCCCCTCGCTCATTAGAAAGCTAGGGCCAAGATGAATCAAGCTGTTCTTAGAGGGGAATTGTTACTGAAAAATTTCCTCTTCTTTCACCAGCTATTGACATTATCACTACCTCAGCACGTTCTATAACCACCGGTACAACATGGTCTCCGATTGATCTTTGATGGAGAGGATGAGGGAGAACAGGCTGTTGTCAATATGAAACCAAACTGGTGAGTAGGAACAGGGACTGCAGAGAGTTCTTGAGATGGCAGATGGGAAGAGAAGGTAAGGCTCTGCATACTGCAGATTTTTTTTTTTTTTTTGATAGCCAGCCTTTTGCTACAGATAAGACAGGACTCACTATCCCTTGCCTGGTTTCTCTATCAGCAAGTATTAAGTAACACAAAGATAAGGAACCTTTGCCTGGCTGGGGGCTGCTATTGATTTGTGAATTCTGATGTGTGAACCTTGAGGTTGGAGCTTTGACTCTGCATGGAGCACAGAAGAGCGTGTTCAGAGAGCTGCCAAAAGCTTCTTATCTACGTAAGCGCTCAGTGCCAGCACCAGTGTAAGACACTGAAGAACTAGCTTCAAGTTATAAATTTCCTTGGGTAGCACGTGCTGTACAGCGGATAAGATACGTTTCCCCACAACAGCTGTTTCTCAGAGCCAAGTAACTTCAGTCTTTCATGAACGCTGAATTTCAAAGCTGTTGAACTGCGAGTGGGGCGTGTTTGTATTTTCTAAACCAGCCCACTACCTTAAGACTGCTGCTTACAACACTTAGTTCTTTTGTGATAGCACACACAGGCCTGAACCAAATCCTCTTATTATGCAGCCCAAACACAGAAGATATTGTACCCCTACTACAAAACAGCCGTAGATTTGCAGGGAACTCCGATAATCTTGTGTTCCACACCACAAGACCTGAGGTTCTCATCCAGGGATTCCCAATGCTACTGACTGAAAAGCAAGGTTTAATACCGGCTACTTCATTTTTAGCCCATTTAGGGATCTCCGAGCAGAGTCTATAGGTACTGTATGTCTTCACAGACAGCTTACCTTAGAACTTCCAAATGCAGTTACTCCAGCCAACAGATGATTAATACATCAGCAAAATAGTTCTCTACCTTCTCTCTCATACCAGATGAAAGACATTTATTACCTTGTCCCTTTCCAGTCTGATGCTACAGAGATGCCAGACTCGGGAATCTGACCTCTGCTCTTCCATATTGTCATTTTAATTAAAGCCATATCCTGTAAAATGGTATATGCTGCCGAAACCCTGATAAGATCCTATTATCAACCAAGAGCAAATTTGTGATGCTATCTGGGCCAGCCCATGATTATCTGCTAGAACAAAAGGAACGTTATTAAATAAACTCTGTTAGATCACTGTGGGAGGATAGAATGAAAACCACGCTCCAGTGAAATCCCTTATCTCTCTGGGGTCAAACCTGCAGCATGCAGTCGCTGCTCTATACTGAAAGCTAGAGCAGAGAAAAAGAGAAGGAGTTGCTGATTCCTGTTGTACTGTGGAAAGTTTTGTTCCTTTCCTGCAATTTATTACCAGGACAGATACCAACATTAATATCAATTAACTCCTGGGAGATGATAGTTTCCTAAATACATTTTCAAAAATCTCATTACACAGCAAAGCACCTATATTTGCTTTTCTAAACAGAGCCATTATTTTTCAGGACACAAGAAAGAAAGGGTTACAATGTCTCTCTTACCTTTAAGGTTTAATGATCTTCTGTGAAACAAAAGCAGCAGGAGAGAATTGCCACACAGCAGTTTCTTTACCTTGACTTCATTCTTTCACTTCTCTGAGTCAGCCAAATAACATGTCAGCCCCCTTGAGGTGGATCCTGGTCTTTGTGCAGCCAGAACAAACATTCAGCAATTCTAGACTAGGCAGAGAGCTGTGTCACATCTTTGGATTCTCTCGGGTTTCTTGGTGCTACAGGCACCAAAAGCAATCTTTTATTTTACAGATAATTAATTCCACTGCAAGCATATGCAATATTTTTCTGTTTTTCCAAGCAAGCACTGAGCTAATGCAAGAGAGCAAGCTAGAATGCCTGTCCCATTCTAGAAAGCCACACTTAGCTTCTCTGACTTCACCGTTACTGACAGAAGTTCTGAATCAGAGAAGACCAAAGTGCAGCCTGACTATCTTCCTGATTTTTAATTACTCTGTCTATTAACAATTAAGTAGTAAGAACAGCCCTACCACATTATCCAGTTATTTAACTATCCTCCTCTACCGGGGAACATAAACAAAGAGCTTGCGCTACTTTGGGAGTGGTGTTATCTAGGGGGTCTGTACAGATGATCACAAACAGCTGAAGTGCTCTGGCTTCATTAATTACCATTCATCAGATGAGCTGCATTAACTCCCATGTCCATGCTCTTGCCTGCTATGAGAACGCACTATTTTAACACCACCAGGTGGCTTAATGCAGACAGCTGGCTGTGCTTAACTACAGCAATGGGGGGAAAGCACCTGTGGGCCCTTAACACAGCTCAGCTGGAAAAGAAGTTCCCCGTGCTTGTGGAGTTACTGCATATCCTATCTCCGCCTAGCCCAAGAGAAAGAAATAAGCCCCCTTTTCTGGGGATGCAGCCCTTCCTACTAAATTTATGGGAACTACAAGCACTGGTAATAGCTGTTCCATTAGTAATAAAGGGCAAGTAAGGTGAGTGACTTCAGATCCCAAATGAGGTTTAAACAGAAGTTGCGAGAGAGAATACGGTTTTCTGGTCAGATGTTAGATTGAAGGCATCAGTAGCGTCCCTAAAATGCATTATTTTATCTCCAAAAAAAAATCATGAAAGAAAAATCATGAAAGGGACTTGGCATCTGATAAAAAGGATATTCACAATAAACTAAAGAACAGCAGCAGGTATATTATATAAATTCCTCAGAACTTAATGAACTGGTCTTTCAAAAAATAGTTTTATCTTCCTCATCCATATGTATTTTGATAGGATAACAAATGCAGATACAATTCAAAAGGGGTCTACACGGTTCTATTTGATGTGTCTTCAGACTTCGTGCAGGTTGCAGCACAAGCCTGACGCTCAGTGAGGCCTTGCTAGACCGACTCCCATTCCCTGCGCTGTAGCAGCTCTGCCTATCGATGGAGGGAAGGGAGATGTGCAAAGCACGCCTGCTGTGACCCAGCCGAGTGTACTTTGCACCCGAAAGCAGGATCTTGAGAAACTCACAGAAAGGAGGTCCTGCAGCTTTAAGTTAGCTTGTATTCGAACACCAGGGCCTGGCTTTGACACTACCTGTGCATGAGTGCAAAGGGGGAATCGCAGCTTCTGCGCCTACCGGCTCTCTGCTGGCCCTCCTGCTAAGGCCCTGATGTTTTCCTGACATTTTTTGATGTTTGAGGAAATAGGAAACAGCTTCATATTTACAAACTGAAAGTAGTGCTGCTGTCTTGCAGCTGGCCTTGCCAATCCTTACAGCGGAGGCCAGCAAGAGGTCCTTTTTGAACGGAGATAATTTGGATTGTGTGAAGTATTCCAAAGGAATTTTGATGTGCCTGGTGTAAAGACATTAGTGTTTCCCTCCTGGAAGTTCAATGACAAATTGGGAAAGATGGCTTTTGAATTTCATCCAGGAATATTTGTACACAATAGTTGTTGCTAGCATTTGTTCTCTACACTATGTATGAGAAGCAAAGATCTATTACAATGACAGTTCTGGTTGCAGAGGTGTGGTGATTACTAAAATCTGCTTGTGAGGGGCCACAGAAGACTTGCAGATCTATTTGCCATCCTTCCTAAAATCGATTTTGATCTAAATAGATATTTTGTTCACAGAGTCTTAGCTTGTATCTTTTCATTCACTGATATATGATGCTATTTGACCAATTTAACCTTCGCTTCTACGTGATCTAAACAGTACATGCTTTCCAATACCCATCTTCCAGTCATGTACGTATTCCTTCCACATGCGTATTTCTCCTACAGTCCTGGGCCTCAAGTCCCATATACACAACTCTTCTTTACTCATCTTAGCATCCTAGCTCCCATCACTAGTAGATAAGCATTTTGTTCTCAAGGAGCAGGTAGGAAAGACAGAAAAAGTCTTCAGGCTAACTTGCAACATTTGTATTTTGCAGACCTTGTTCATTTCCAAATTGTCTTGAAATATGTGTAACACAATTTGCAGGATCAGGCAACTGGGTTCACAGATCACTAGAAATTTAGTAAGTGCCTGGGAAAAAATCTCTTTGGCAGCACGCCGTTGACTCTGGCCAGTATCAGCTGCATCACAGAAAGGCTCCAGATTCCATCTCATCTTTACACGTTAGTTCTTGCTTCCAGTAATTTCTTACAGTAATACTGTTTCTTTTGCCCCCACCCCTAAATGTATATTTTAGAGAAAATATAAACAAGCTGAAGAAAGTAAATTTTCCAATTTTCTTTTAGGCTTAATTTTACTTAATACAAATATTAAAACTGAATTTCCAATTGAGAAACACTTCTATGTTTCAACCAGCTTTTGTCACATACTTTTTTCAAAAATCTTCAACAAAATCTTAATAGCTACCCAAGCATCAAGCATTTCTACATTTCAACCGCTACAGAAAGGCAAGAATTCTGCTTGTGCTCTGCTCTAGAAACACAACAAATCACCTTCAATTTAGAATTAAAAAAAATAAATACATAGCTTACTCAAACATAAGAAGAGGAAAACACAGACAGATAAAATGTGGTTGCATGGAGTATAATTAGCCAGGATATTCAGAACAATATCCCCTCTTTCAAAAAATACCAGGGGACCTCAGCAACTTAGACCATCTGCTTTTGCCGTTGCAGTTGGCATGTGTGCACCTGGCTTAGAAAGCTAAATAAGATACGAATTAACATGTGTATCAGTAATAACATCTACGGAGAATTATATTTTTGAAAGATGGAAATAAAGAGTTAACAGAGAAGAAAAGGCAGGGTGATTTTTCTTCCCCCTAACTCTTTGACTAATTGCCTCCAGGAGAGAGATCTGCATGCAGGCAGCTCCTCCTTCCAGCCAACAGCTCATCCTGTTGAGAGAACTGATACTCTCATTGGATGGCTCGGCCGTGAAGCTGACATTTCCTAACCGTGGAACATTGTGTCACTAGCACACGACAGCAGTAAAACAAGAAGCTCAGAAACAATGACAATCTGCCAGCTCTGCTCCGAAAATAACAAGACTTTGTCTCTTCCCCCCGCCAAAGCTAGCAAAGCTGTTCTTAGCTCATACTATGGATTTCCCCAGGTGAAATGCAGATGGACAGAGTACTGTGCAAATCATAGCAAGCCTAACAGATAATTACCTACTGCAAGGACCAGAAGCAGCCCAGATAATTCAAAACTACTTACCAATTCCACTACCAAAAATAAATAAATAAAGCATAAGCTGCTCCAATTCATTACTGTTTATTCATCCTTTGAGTGCACTACACACAGCTGTTAAATGGCCAATAAATTCTTCCCATTGCAGTGAGCAGTCCTCAAATTTAGAGGGACTGCCTTGGCAACTTTTTTGGCAACACCTAATGTCAAGCCATTTATGCACAGAGGAACAGAGGAACCACTGCTTTGGACTGAGCTCATGATACAACGCATCCTATTTCCTTTTTCCAGGAAAGGTGCATACCAGACATTTTAAAGCATACTAGGGAGCTACTACAGAACAACTACAAAACAAGGAAAACCTGCTATTGCCTTGAGAGTTGTTTACACCGAGAAATGAGAAGGCCCATAGGCTTTTTATCATGGTTTTATGTGACTGTAGGTGCTCTTGTTTAAATATAATGCCTTTAATACTACATACAATGATCATTTTAATAATCATCTCCAACATGTCATTGTGAGGCTGGTTATTGACATTTGAATGCAGTTTTAAGGGCATAATTGGTTCTTCTCATGACAACATTTCAGAACTATCAGCGGTTCATTCAGGCACACACAAAGTAACAACAGGAACCTATACACCACTTGTCTTAATGATAAGAAGAGCTATTAGTCACCCTCATTGCATCATCAGCTAAGGTAATGTGGTTACTAAAAACAGGAGTGTGGCTAAACTTAGTAAGAAGTCCCTTGGTTTTCTCATTTCTTCATTTCTTAAACCAGTGATGGAGATCCTCATATAACACAGCTTAAGGAAGGAAAACTCCTTGGGCAACCTGCAGGCCTCCCCTACCTCCAGTGAGACTGTCCCTTCAACAAAAACATGTAAGTAAAATTACTTTAACTATAAACATCACAGGACCATATAGCAGAGCCTTAGGCAAGGTATTACTGAAGAGGAAAACAGTGGATTTCTATATTTAAAATGAGGTTCCTTCCAAATATCTTAAAATCATTAGTAAGTAATTCTATGCACTACCTGCTACTCTGCAATAGAATGCATTTTTGTCCATTGTGTAATGGAAACACTGAAATAGACTTAAAAAATATAAGCCGCAAAGAATATGACAGATTCAATGGCACAGAGGATTCTTCCTAGGCAAGAAAAACATTCCTATAGAATGCATTACTTCAAGCAATTGTCAGCAGACAGGTTACAGAGGTAAAAAAAAAAGGGAAAGTTAAGAAAGTACATGGAGTAGGCTTTTTGGAACTACAGGGTTAAAGATATACCAGAATGCAAGACGTAAGCCAAAACAGGTTGCCAAATCAAGCATGCAAATTGATCTCAACTGCTACAGATCAGTACAGACAGAAAAGCCAAAGGACAAGCTGCTTTTTGCAATAAGTACAAACTTTTTGCTGTTTGTGCAGTGCATGTAGACAGGTATTTTGGTACTGGATATCATCATCACCTTTATTAATAGTTTTGATGGCGAGGGCTAGGAAGGGGTAAAGGAGCAGTTCTTCTGGTCCTGCCTCTCCCACACGTTCGTGTGACCTCAGGTGAGCCACCTGACCTCTGTCACTGTGCCATTACCCAAAAAGTGAATGATCATGATACTATGGCTCATCATATTTTCTTATGTACTTTAACTATTTGCTAAACATTTTACCTCTAAGTAGACATTATGCATAGCACTGAGGGACCCTACTGAAGCTTTTTGGCATGGTTTTAATACAAAGAACTATGAAGAACTATGATTATTGTCAAAGCTGGAATAAAGAAAAACATTGAGAAGAAAGGCATATCCATGAATATAGTTCTATTGTACACACTGTGAAAAAATCCCTCTGATAAACACCTTTGAAGAAAGAAATGAGGTTGTGAGAAAGCAAAGAATTTAGCGTTTTGTTTAGAATTTTTTAGAAGAATCTCTGCTCAGATAAAGCATAATAAAAGTCCCACAAACCAAGGGCTCTAGAACAGGCAACGTTCTTTCAAAAAAGACTTCATATCCTTTTGATATCACCTTTTAAGGACAGCGATAAATAAGTGAGGGGGAGAAAAGTGTTCAAAAAAAAATCAAAACAAAAAAGACTCCAAAACCAAATTTACAAGTCGTAACATTTCAAAAAGTTAATGAATAAAACCCCCATCATTTCCAAGGGGAGCACATGGCCACAATTACTGCATCAAAGGATGTTTATTTTCTACCTGATTGCAGCAAATGTTGTTCTTGAAAAGGAAAAAATAAAGAATACCCTTTGCTGCTGATTTCCAATCACTTTCTGTGAGTTCAAGGGACTGAACGTGCTGGCAGCAGTGTGTATCCGCTGTGTTTATGCCCCAGAATCACTGCAGCAGACTTATTTACAAACACTCTGATTTTTCTACTGAAAACACAAACTCAGACCCCAGCTGCTCAGCACTGGAAACCCTAATCCAGATAACCTGCTAACTCCTTTCTCTCTGTCTCTGTCACTCCATCAGTTTTGTTCAGTGCCGAATCAACAGTATGAGAAATGCTGGAGGCCTCCTTCAGCAGGGCTGTCAGTGTTGCTAGTGCTGACATGGCTGAACTTGTGGATATGGCGCAGTAGGGCATTTTTAGAGCACTTTCATGTCTTGTCTGGCTGAAAAGTCAGCTATCAAAAACCCAAGGAAATGTTTTTCCCAAAATAAAATGTGATCGTAGTAATAACAAGATATTTCAATTTTGCCTGCACACATGCACATACACAAATTTTCAAGGCAATATTTTTAAAAAGTGGCATCGATGTTATAGCTCTGTGTACCCTCCTTGGCTGAAGAAACAATGCTCATACGTGAATCCAACTGACACTGAGACAGGATGCAGCAAGACGGATAGTACTGTCAAATTTCATTATTACCTGTCCTCTGCTTATCTAGTATTAGACATCGTTATGTGTCAACTTAAAAACTGCAGAATGAGAGAAAGAATCTCCCACATTTTTTAAAGCTTATGCAATTTAGTGTCACAAAATAACCTTTTAAATGTAGCTTTTTAATTCTTCGAAATATAAATTTCATCAAACTGTCTCTGAGGAGGCTATTCAGAAAGCTAAGAACTTACTGTGTGAGAGGCATAGCACCTGTCATGATTAAAAAATGGCTACAATACAGAGGACAAGGAGTAGAACACATTCATATAGGTATAAAGTTTATGATGTTAATAATAGGCTATGATGTTACAAATAAATGTTGTCAGAAAACTGACTACTAAAACATATTAAGAGGTTTTGTAGGGATTATAGATAGATCTGCAGAAAATCTGAATACCTCAAGTGACTCAACAGACTTCTAAAAATGCAGAATGGTAAACTGCATTAAAAGTAATTCTTTTTGTTTGTTTTTTGGCAGTGACTCGGAAGAAATTCTGCATATCTGTTCTTGGAGGCTTCTCATAGGGTTCTTTTCATACATTTTGTTTACCTAGACATGGATATGAGTTGTCTTTTAATTGCCTTTTATGCTTTTTTTTTTCCTTTGGTCTGATATAAGATTGTAATGAATATTAGAACCCCACCACAACACAAAGTCTTGAGCTTACCAAGAGGACTGACACAGATGCTTATAAAATATTTGCATAAACAAAGTCTAATTATGTCTAAAAAGGCAAGCCTATAAAGGAGAGAAGAAAAGCAGCGAGACCGATTAACATTGCTAAAGAATATCAATAGCCAAGATTTAGAAAACATGGGTGAGAAAAAACTGGATAGTTGCACTTGATATTATTACCACCACAATTAAGAGGCTAGAAGCAGGAACAGATGTTCTGAAAAAGTATCAATTTTATCCACTAATTTAAATGAAACTCTCTCTGGAGGGAAATTCACCAACTCACTTAGGCTCTCTGCACCAGTTGGCTATTCAGTGAAGGAGATGACATCCAATTTTCATGAAATCCATCTTGTGACTGCTAAGGCAGCTCTTAATATGAATAGCTGAAAAGGGTGTGACAGTTTTAAAGACAAAACGGAAACCCTTATCCTCATCCCTAGAATAAGTAATATCAAAACCCTGGATTGATTTCTGTCAGAGACCCCATTAATTCTGTCTGGTACCTCATCCCAAAATAGCCCAGCATTCTGGCACTCTCGCAACGCCGGAGATAGCGTGCCCTGCTCATTCACGCTCCCAGCAAGCACCATGTGTTTCATTTAAGGCTCTTAAACGAAACAGTGAGCCCTTCGCAAAATGTAGTTATTCTTGTAAGTTAAGAGGGCACAAAAACTAAGCAGGGTTAAACACAGCCATGTGGTGAGCACAGGACTCATGTCAGTGCAAATCAGAGGAGACTCCACTGACTTCTGCGCAACTAAACACTCCTCGTTTCAGTGTAAAACTAACGAACAAAAGCACCAACAAATCCAGACAATGGAAAACGGCCATCAATGCTAGGTTAATGCAAGCCAGGAGGAACTCCCCTAATATTCATCGATTCAACTTTCCAAAGCTTTGTGTTTCAGGTACAATTAGTAGCGATTTTCTTTCCAACTGACAGTCAAAAATTCAAGGGGTTGGGTGAACAGGATCTCAGTTACTTTACTCTAAAATTTGAGATCAAGTCAGGTCACATTTTGAGTTCACTACAATTCATATTTTTCCTGGATAAATATTGCTGCACTTTCTGTACGAACCAATACAGACAGTTTATCTTTTCAGGTGCAAACTCAAAGACCTAAACCCCAGTGATCATTCCAACACAAGTGGTACGAGTCACCTGAAAATTCTTCTGTTATTAGTATTTTGCATGAAAGGCAAGTGGATTTTTTTTTTAATACTCTCTTAAACTATACTTTTCTAATGACTCAGAGGAAAAAAGAGTAGCAGATAGCCACTTCTAACAGAGTCTCCAGAAATGCAAACTGAATCTCAGGATTTCTCTTAGTGTATCCCTCAGGATGAATTAGTGCAGTGAGTCCTTAATTGCTCAACATCTCATTTTAATACAGCCCAATCACAAGGTTATAATCATGAGAGTAAGAATGGTTGCTAATTCTTCACCTACCATCAACCTACATATTTTGTTGTTTGAGAAAGAGATGAATTGCCGAAAAACAAGTATTGCCAAGGCCTGAAAATCACAATTCCCTAATAAACTGAAACTTCAGAATTCAAGTATCTATTTAGCTTGAGTTGAGGGATAAGAAAAAGTGAAACAGCTGCATGACTTTTTGGCAAGGGACACGAAGTAACTAGCATATTTAGACTAGAGCCTCAGCTATAGGAATTTCAGGTTTTAGTGTCTGCGTAGATAGTAAATGTATAATGTAACATATATACAGTAAAAATCTTTATCTTGATGCACCAGCACTCAGTGTTTTGCTCATCTAATATTGCCTTTTGCACCAGAGCATTTTGTGCAAGAAAGATTTTAATTTTCCATTGAATGCAGATGTGATGCTACATGAACTGATAGAGAGGCATAAAACCAAAGGAGCAAAACCAGTTTACTCCATTCATGTCTAATCCTCCTCCTTTCATTCCCTTTCTCCCAAAACAATTTGATTTCTCTCTGTTCCATGCCACCCAAATTAAAACAAAATAATTAAAAATTATTTTATGCAGTACTGCATTACCTTGTAGAAATAATTCAGTTAAACTTGATAATGACAACTTGTTGACATGGTTAGCAACTTAGAGGATCGAGAGCTGTGCTTTCAAGTGAAGATGTGCATTTTGGGTCACTTGTGCTACAGCAAGGAACTGTTTTCTCCTTTTTACATATGAATGCATGTAACTCTTTGGGGAATGTTAAGCCCCACCAGAACAATGCCGTGTTGATTTTTTAAAAACAGTTGTGTTAGCAAGTAGGACAAAATTTATAAAGAGTATCAGATAAGAAAATCAGTCTGTGTTACAAAAGGGAGTCAGAAGTCATGTATATATTTATATATATATGTACATATTTACTTCTGTTTCCTATTCATGATAGCATATGTATGGGTCCAGGTGTGGACTCATAGGAACTTAAGTCATAACTCTCACTGATCACTGTAACACATTTGTAGAAAGCTGGTAATATGCAAAAGATATCCTTACTACACCATCCAAATTCCTCTAGCCCATATTGCCTTAAAAGCTGGATGATACCCCAGTTATGTGTTCATTTTTTCCTTCCTCTTCTTAAAATATTTGCTGCTTTGCCTGTTTCCTTTGGCCTCTTTCCACCTCTTTGTGTTTATGAGGAGTGAGCAAGCTTTTTAATGCTTTAAAAAGTTAGGCTTCATGCTTCTTAAAGCATTCTTGTTCCGTTCCCTGATCAAATACCTTTTTCAAAGGGCCAGCACAGCTTACCAACATGCAGTACTGACTTCTTGGGTGCTTATCGATCTAGGGAATCTAGGCATCCCGATCTAGGGAAACAAGCACCAAGCTGGGTGCCAGGAAACTCCTGTTAATAACCCAGTGCTATTACTCTGGTAGCAGGCTACAGCATCCTGCCTAGGGCCCTCTTTTACTCTTGAATGCACAGATGGCGAAAGGGAACTGCAAGCTGGAAAGTTTGGGGCTGGGAGGGAAGCAGGAACATGAAGGTATTTTCACCTTTCTACTTGCCCTGCCTCTGTTCCTGTAGCCCTCTACTTTTCTGGCATGGATATGACACAACAGGAGCTTTATCCAGCCTGATCTGATGCTTACAAATGTCATCATAAATCCAACACAGGAGCCCAGGGTTGAAAAGCTGGGGAGGCTCAAAGAGGAATACTTCACAGTGTATTCACCTCTAGGCTTGGGCAATGACTAAGAGAAATCAGAATTTCACTTTGGAATTTAGCTACCTAATTTTTTCTCAAGTCCAATCTTAGGTTCCTAAGTTCACAGTTACACAGGAATGAATCATACAGCCAGCACACTGACAACTACTAAAGACAATACTGACTAGGAACAAACATTAAAAGAGAAGTTTTTTTTTTTTTTCTTAACTACTGTTCTGAAATGAACATATCACTTTCCTGTTCCACTCCTCTGACCAAAAAACTCCCTAAGGGTGAAAATACATTGCAGAAAACAAAAAACTAGAAATGATGTCCAAGCACTGTCCTCCACATCCAGCCCTGCTGACCCTTCAACTGATGCCTGCACTTTTCACTCCACTTTATCTGTGATTTCTTGTATGTGCTGACTCCCACCCAGATGTCAATAAATATCCCCATGTAAAACAAAACAGTATGATCAAGAGTTACAAAGTGCTTTTGTTTGATGTCTTCAACTTCAATAAAGTAAAATAAAATCAGACAGACTTTACACAAACTATCCAAACATCTTTCATTAGTAAACTGCAGCTGACTTCTGGCGAACCTTGCTCTCCAAGTAGAGTGTGCTGTGCAAGGTGAGGTACTTAATGATGTGCTGCTGGCCAACTTATTTGTCAGACTCAGTTGACTATAAATCTACTGTGTTACTTTCCACTGCCTTTTATTTTGGTGCATTTGCTTCCCATTTATAAATAATACAGTGGAAACAAATCTTTTGACGGGTTACTGTAAGAACAGCAAAGCTCTGAAACCCCAGTAAAGCACAGCATCATAGCCACGCTGCTATTTGAAGTGTCTGTTAAAAATGTCATGCTGGAGAGATTCATCCCCATCTAATTTGACGCACACCTATGGCACAGACCAGCGCAGCAGTGCGTCCGTGGGGCTGCTCTTGGAGACCGCAGGCATTAAGAGCACTGTTCCCATACCAACTACAGGGGGCTCACCACGTTCACAGTCTCTGCCAGAGAGCAATCCAATACTCATCACAGAAGGGACAGCCTCATTTCCAGTGACTGGAAAGACCTGATCCCCTGATGACTCTGCATCCATATAAATAACAACCATGCACTCAGCCCTAGTAACATTCCCCCCTGCTCAAAGCTGAGCTATGTTGGCAGGGTTAATCAGGAATTTTGGATGGAGAGAGAAGACAGGGGATTTGTAGCACCGCTACTTGCGCTGGGTCCATAGCAGAGATAAATACAGGCTATGCTTTTCAGAGCTGCCTATCTGGAGTCATTAACTATGCCTGACTTCCTGCAGACACATTCTCCAAAACTAAATGAGATGATACATATTTCCCTATCATGATGGAGTGTCAATATAGTAAAGTTCCATCAGGCAGCTTTTGATAGCAGACAAGCTTATTCATAAATTTTTCAGTAGCTATCATCAGAATTAAAAACGGTGTAGAATAATTTCAGAGACACATGATAGCTTGGGATTCTTTTTCCTGGATAGTATAAAGGGAAAGTGCCACAGGAGATGCTTCTGACATCAGCAGGCATTTTAATTAGCATGAGTGTCTGTGGCATATTAAAAATATTATATGAGCATTAATGTTTAACAGCCTGAAAAAAGACATTTTTTTTCCCCAGGGTTTTATAACTTTGGATTATAAATTAAAACCATCATAGGAGGTAACATGCAATAAACCTATGAAGATATTTATATATCGTATGGAGTGAGTGATGGGCCAAGGATTTTTTTCTTATATATCATGAACAGTATATCTAACAAAAGCTAAATTCTTCACAGAAAGCGGGAAAGTTGTTCAGCATATTTCCACTTGTTATTCATTAGCTCTGCCAAATGAATCACTTCCTGACAATTACACTGCCATGATGGGGACATGGTCAGAGGATGCTCCAGCTTTGTTACAGTCCCACCAAGCAGAATCCCTTCCCACCAAAACAAGGTGCAGAGGCAGGTTAGTATATATCTGTATGTATATCTACGTACCAGCTGGGTAGGAGTCAGGCCAATACACTGAGCAGCACTCCTCGGCCACACAACCTAGACATGGACTGTGGTCAGAGACCAATATACAGCTACTGAAAGTTGCCGTGAGCAATACAGCAATGGGTCCTGGAGAAAAGTAATCAAGGCCAGTCACCTTCCTGGCTTCTTTCACATGGTAGCACATCACTGGCAGAAGTGCAGAGGCAAGTTCTGAAGAGCAATCTCATCATATCACTGATTTAGAAATTTCTGTCTAATTTTAATTTAACAGTACAGAAAGACTTGAAAATTTATAGTGAAAAACATTTGAAAAGATCAAGTACTGAAAAACCCCTAGTGAACACAACCATTTACTAGGAGAAAACCCAAATATTCGGAATACATAACCCTACAAATAATCTATGTCAGGTTGGACATTCTACCTATTACAGAACACAGAAATCTTATAGTTAAATTCCTTTTGGCTTGTACAGCTTTGCCTCTATAACTTTTAAACCCCCGAAAGAACATAAAGTTAAAATTTTAATGGCATTTCAGCAGAACCTCTTTGAATTTTGTATTAGATCTCAATTTAGCCTCCGGTAAAGCCTTTAGAAATAAAAAATTCTGATGCTTAAAAATGTAATAATCATACAGGAGCCTTCCAAAGTCAGCATCAAATAGAATAAAATATATTTTATTAATGATACAATTCACAAAATTACTAGTCCTGCCACTCTCTGCCCACAAGAGATACTTCCTCTGCTGTATTATATCGCATACACATTAGCTACTGGTGTTTGTTCTGTATGATTTAACCTCCTGATTGCTTTGAATGTTTGATGAACTAGCATGCTTTCACTAATGACTAAAGAGACTTTGGCCATAATAAGGACATCCTAGTCAGGAGTCTCTACTGTAGAGTCGGTAAGAGATCATTCTTCATGAGGTCAGCTTTAGTTTAGACTAATGTAGGCTCAAAGGCTGAAACAGCACTGGCAAGACACTTCTGATTTCAGCTGAACCTGCTGATGTGCAGAGCAGCAGACAACACCTGCTCCTGGACTGCGGTGCCTGCCTGGGCCCGGTCTTGTAAACTTAATCGTGAAATTATTATCTTTCAGGAAGCAATGTGAGCTTTAAGAGAGTCACAGAGGAACATTCCTGAATCAGATGGATCATTTTTCAGAGAGCAAGCACTCTCCTTAAAGGTTGATAGTGATAGCATTGTTCATACTTGTAAATTCATACAGATTCAATACAACTAGCAAACAAAATAAAACCGACATATCAAATTTCATTTCTCAAGTACAAAAATGCAAAAAAATAAACGTCTAGGTCAAATCCTGGATCCACTAAAATCAGCCTAGTTTTTGTATTGTAAGTGTTAAGGAAACCAGGATTAAGCCCAATTTAATGAGACTTAAATTAAGATTATGTTAATTATTTTATTACTGCAGCACCTGTCAGCCCAAAGGACAAAACCTCTTATTGCAGGTAGGGAGAAGACACTGAATGAGAACCACAGATATAATATAATATAAATATTATGCAATCTGTGGCTTTGATATTTTATCATTTAACATTTCCACTGCCTTCTTAAGGTTAGTTAACGGCATTTCATTAATAACTGTTCAGCATAATTTTCAGTTTGAAAATTGTTGAAGGTCCTATATTGTTTATATTGAGTTAACTATACCTATCAATAAATTACATTTAATTAAACCTCACAAGTAGAGGTCATCATTGCCTTGTACTTTCTGCTGTTATTGGTAATTGTAAAAGACTTGTGCAAGTCCTACAGACTTAGACCCAGAAAAGGAACAAAAGCCACTTTCTGACTAAAACCCTGATGTTTCTATAGATGCCAGCCAGTCCAAAAATGGCATCTTAGACACTGCAGCTATCTGGTTTTTGTTCCCCCTGCCCCAGATTGAAAGGGCTAGCCCCTGAAAAAGCAATCTGCAAGAAAAATCTGTGTTAGTGCAAAGTAATAAAAGCCACGAAGTCTCAGTATCTTACTAAAATGTGAGATTACCCATGCCATTCAATATTGTGTAGCATACATGTCCACTCTCCCTCTTATAAACTATTCTCTTCTTCACCATTACTCTGAGGGACTCCTGACTTCATCACTGAGCAGACAGGCAGAAAGGTAAATAAAACGTATTTTTTAGAAATGCAGAATGGTTTGCACTAAGTTACTCTGATACTCTTATGCTACTGAAAAATGCTGCAGCAAAAAATTGTCATGTGTTATTGGCTGCCTGCTTCCATAAAATTATTATATTAAATAGACAGAACTGATTATTCAAAACAGAAAAGCAACATGATGGCAGAAACAAGCAAACATCTTGGAATGGCTTCCTTCAGCCTTTGGAAAGGACTTGGCAGTTTTCACTGCCATTAGGATACATGTACCTACTGTGGGGTGGTAGCATCCATGACCCAAGTGCGGGAAATCTGGATTCTAACCCAGGCTCTGCTACAAGTCTGGGTACTTCATGTGTCTCTGTGTCGCAGCCTCCCACTCCATCCAGCCGCAGGAAACCTACCAAGCTCCACTGTCAAGTGCTATGCGTTAGTCTATGGCACAGTATCAGTAAACGTTACATTGTTAATAAGGGCCATATGTTCTTATGTTACTGCACTGTGTTTATTTTCAACATTGGAAGTTGTATGATAAGTGAAAAACAGCTACATGAAACAATACAAGATGGTATTCCAAAGTAATTCATTCACGTCTTTATCTATTCGTTTTCTTTCTTGTTTTGAGCATTAAACAGACTGTTATCCTGACTTCTTTTCTTAGCTTTCCTTTAAAGTCTTCCCTCTTTAGACTATTTATGTGATTTCTAGATGTGTGAAACACAGTTGAAAGGCTAAAATGCATACAGGCTTCTTAGTAATACACACTTCCATTAAAAATATTCTATAAAGGCTGACTGACTGATATGAAGTGTTTTTTTAATGGTGTGGGGAAATCTGTAACGCAATAATTATTGTAATACACCTTCACTAATCCACACACTCTTAGCATGGTTTCTTCTTGCAAGTAGCAACAACTGTAAAGAGCTCTGTAAGAATACTTCACACTGGTGATGAAATATTAAGCCCTTTTATAAATATGTTTCATAGAAAATCATATATATGTAGAAAATGGCTGAAACTCTTTACTTGCCCAGCAGCTCCTGTGTTACTAAGCAGTGATGTCTGCCTGTTGTCTGGCTTCTGACAGGAGAACGCAGCCTTCTCGCGCTGCATTGTTTTCCTAGGTAAATGCATCTTGTGTCCTACTCTGCTTCAGCAGAACTGACTATATTGGACGCTGTCCGTGCCAAGATTTATCATTTAATTATAACTAGGAACATTGACTAAATCCCAGTTGCTTGGGGAAATTACTTAACAGAAATGCTGGATTCTCAATAAAACACTGGGAACTTATTGCTTAAACATCATCTCAAGGGCTCCCCCCTCCTTCCGTAGCTTTCTGTTTTCCCAGCAGAAGACAGGCACTAATTACGCGGAGCACAATACGTTCCAGAGGAAGCCAGAGAAACATGCTAGGAACACATAAAAGGGCAAAGGCATTAAAAAGCTTTCTAACATCTTCAGATTATCAGAAATGGGGATTATTTGCCACACTTTGCCAGCTATTTTTTCTTTACTATGTCAATTATTCCTCCTGTAATTTGTTTTGACCACAGCAAGGCAGGCCTCTGCCACTCAGGACCACTTGAAAGAGCAGCCTGAAATATTTAGAATGCATTTTCTATTCTTCATGTCTTCTGCACCACTGCAAAATAATAGTGTCACTGTCTCGAAGAGGTAACATTTAATATACTGATTGTTTTAAGGGACAACACAGGATGTAGCAACATGAAATGCAAAACGCTACAGATGCACTCCATTCTCTTTCAGGCATTCTCTCTTTTAGCTGTGGCGAAGGACTGAAAATCTAATTGATTATTGTTTCTACCCTGAAAAACCCAATATCAAAGACAGGCAGTTATGATTTTCCCTTCATTTAGAACACTTTTTGGATAGGAACAACTAACCACGCCACGTTCCTTGGTGTTTCCAAGGGCACAATTGAACCATAGGCAACTTCTGTCTGTGCAACAACAGAAAACCGCAAAAATATAGACTAAGTTTCAAAAAGCATGAAAGTAATCAACTGCTTCACAGGATGAAATGTTTTAAGTTTTCCCCAAGTTTCACCAAAAGTCAGAAAGACGCAGTATTATCATGAGAGTGATTCTGAGCAGTTTCTGACCATTGCATACCCTGGGTATCATATGCACAACAGCCTGTAAACATTCTCAGTGTATGATTAGGGCAAACAAACCAAAAAAAAATCAGAAAAGAAGATGACAGATTTACAAACATTTACACATGGAACTCAAATTTGAAAGAATAAGGAAGTTTTTTCTTTCCTCCATGAATACTTACAAAGCAGTAATTACATGCAATTACAGTTCATAGTATCTCTTCCATTGTCTAACTTTTCAGACATCACATCCTATGAGTTTGCAAACAGTGCTACAGAAAAAAACATTTAAGGAGCTATAAAGTATGAGAAAATAATTTATCACAGAAAATATACCAAAAACACAATTAAGAAAATTTGTCGTTAATTTAAAGCATGACTACAACCAGGTCAATACAAGAGACTGCAGTTAAACATTCATGCTTAATTGTCTGCATCTCTCAGCTGCAGAGTCAAAGGGCCTGCTACAGTTTTAAAATCATCATCTGTCAGACTAGAATCATAGTTCATATCTTCCAATAATTTTCTTTGGGAGGCACCTCTGAAGGTCACCCTGTCCAATCCCCTGTTCAAAGCAGAACCAAAACATGAGGCCTACGCTCCTCCAGGATGATTATTCAAAAATTCAGCTGACCGCACAGTCTGACCTCAAGATGTAATAGTTTGGAAGAGTTTTATGTCTCTTATGCTTGTAGATTCTAATATCAAAGAAGAAATCAGGGTCCATTGTTAAAAGATTTAAATGACTCTTCTGACAACTGTAGTCACCTAATGTAAGAAACAGCCAAAATTCACTATTTCTCTGGTCCAGCAAATGGACAAGAATATAGGGCTAAGAAAAGGAATGTAAGACAGGGATACAGAGGATAAGGAAATAATTTTAAATCCTCCAATGTAAGCTAGTTCTTCATGGTGCTAGACTGAAGAGGCATCAAGATACAGAAGAGCCAGTCTCAAGTTGGAAAGACCAAACAGGCTTATTGCATTGATATTCCACGTGTGCTCCACAGGCTTCACACTTCATCAATAATGTTTCTATGAAAGGCAAGGCCACACGTTGGTAAGTCTGAAAGTTATCTTCTATTACTTAGGGCTGCAGGAACACTTCAAAGCAACTGGGGTGCTTAATGACTAAGTAGGTTTGGCTGAAGAAATCATGTTCCTTTTAACTTTATTGTGATAATGTAATTTAGCTCAAGAAAGATTACTGTTGAAAGCCTTACAGTAAATAGGAGGCAATTCACAAATACAATTCATTTACCATCAAACACACGCCTCAGTAGGCAATCTTCTTGCTTGCTTGCTTGTTGGAAGTACTCCCTTCTGTAGTGATAGCTTTACTTGTTTTGCTAAGCCTTATATAATGAAAAATAAAATGCATTTACTCTTTGGAAAAGAGAGAAAAATCAGTGTGTGGAATAAACAGCCCAGTCTAACAGCCAGAGGTATATTTACCTTACTGCTTTAGTTGACCAAGAAGAGACTTTCAGACGAGAGGACACATGAAGCAGATGAACTTGCATTCCATTTCTTGCTTTGTCTTACTGAAAAACAAATCACAAATTCAAGTCATATTCAGGAAAAACATTATTGACTCCAATTACAAATCTGCAATGTTATACCCTGTTTTCACAAGCTGCCTTGTGTGTGGCAGACCCTAATCCTTCATTCAGAGAAGCTCTGCAAGGTCAAAGGCAAAGATGAGATTACAAGGTCAGGGCTTTTGGAGAGCTCAGTCTGAAAGACAGTCAATTTGAAGCAGATGGTTCTGTGTACAGCCCAAGCAAGATAAAGGGCAGTATTGGAATATAAATGCTTATTACTATTCAGCTAAACAGATGGGTAGGTCTTTGCCGGATCAGGGCCACTTGTAAAACATTTTGGAATTTTATAGTTGTAAAACCTGAATTTTGCATGATAAAATGGAAAATTAAATACCTTTTAGAGTAATAAAACTAAAAGGAACTGTTCTTCATATAGGTTATAAAATAACAAAGATAGAGTAAATAAGGTAAAAATAATACTTATTGCAAGCAAACCGTGAGTGGAAAACATTTTGTCCTGGTCCATAGAGTAAAGATTTTCCAGCCCTATCCCTTTTACTTTACAAGAAACATTTTGAGAAAGGCAGAAGATTTAAAAATGAATCTCTGGCTGGTTGACTAGCTCAGAAATGAAAGATTAAAAGGAGAGATTTCATAGAGTTATTTTTTTTTTGAACTCCCTTAAAGGTTATTGTCTATAGTCTTTTATCCCTGGATGTTATAGTATATTTCATTTATATATTTATAAAATACTCATCCATTTGAGAGTGTTTGCTGCTAGTGTGTAAGTTGGATTTATACATCTCCCTTCATATTCAAGCTCCCCTTATCCACTTTATATTAATGGATTTGGTGCCATCAGCATGAGACATATACATCTGAACAAGCAAAGCACATAGCCACAGATAGCTTTGAATAAAGTCCTGAGCTTTAGATAACTCCTTTAATTGGAGGCAAAATATAGGAAAGGCCACAGTGCTGTAATCTCTACAAGGACTATTACATTTGTAATTCCTTGGTGTGTTATCACCAGCAAGAGGCTTCTTCCTGTTCCTTATGTCTGGCTGCGCTTCTCAGAAGAGGAAGCATCTTCTATTGATGGAACTGGGAAATAGGGAGTTGGCTTCATGTCCTCAATCTGTCACAGGCTCATGGTGTGAACTTGGGCATTTCACCTAATCTCCATTCCTCATTGTACTGCAGGAACTTCCTATTTCATTTCAAATGAATCCTTTTCTCAAGATCTCTTGAAAACAGTTAATCAGTTGCATTTTTATAGCTTCATCCAATTTTCTCCTTATCTCATGTCTGCATCCACCTGTTCTCAACTGACTCATTTATTATAAGCTCATTTGAGGTTAAAACCATGTTTGGTTTTGAGTTTGCTGGCAGTTTTTTGAGTAAAGAAAGTCTTGGACTGTATCACAAATTATATCACCACCAACATTCAAGGAGCATCTGAAGACAACGAATCTTGGATCCAGACCTAAGCTGAAGTAATTAATTATTAACAATATACAGTGCCGTGGCTCAGCACAACAAATAATCATCTAGTTAGCTATTCTTCTGCATTCCCTTTTTTTTCCACACCTTTCATACTTTGAGAACCACTGCTCTAGTTCAAGTCAGAGCAGCAATGAAAAGATGATGCAGCCATGCTGATAAGTAGGGGCAAACCTAAGTATAACATCAACCCCTATGTCTAAAACCCTGCTTTCAGTAAAGGACAAAGCTTTTCACCTATTATTTTTATTTCTGAGCTACAAAATGAAGTCTCTTTTGCTGTTCAGCTGATCCTTACACTGTCTTGCAGAAGAGAGATGTTTTTGTCACTTCCTCATGCTGATAACACTTGTATCAAAGTTGTGGGAGAATGAATTGCAATTTTTCAATTTAAGAGACTGTTAATATCAGCCAGTCTTGGTTAAACAAATCCCCTGCAAAACAAGAGATAAGGTGCAACCTATTTGTGTATTAAATAGATTATTTGTTTCCTGTGCTATATGCACCAAATAAATATGTAAGCATTTCTCCCAGTGTTCATTGATAATAGCTTACTAAATAGAGCAATTAATGTGATATCCAGCCAATTAGACTGAAAAAAATTATTTGCTTTGGTCTGCACCTAACGATGATGAGTTGACAAAGACGTCTCTACACTATCTCTAGTGCATTTACTTGATCTTCACACCATAATATGTTGCTGTCAGTATCTGTCAGGTTTGAGTCCTGTCCGCAGTAACAGAGATGCACAGAACCACTATACAGCACAGCAGTCACAGTATCCACAGTTTTAAAACGGCATTCACGCTGCTGTCTATTTACTAGATTATAGTTGTTTTAAACCTATTTTTATGCCAGTTTTTCTAGTCTGTTGTAAACTAGTTTAAAAAAGGACAAATTAATTCTCAGGATAGTTGAAAACCTTGGTGTTACTGTTTTCTCCCTGGGCGAAATAGGTAATGTAGTGATGATAATTTTTAACTCCTTACACTGAAGTCTATCAGCAGATTTCATTATCCAGTTATTGTGAATACTCTCAGTTAGCTGGAGTTGTGATGTTTCAGTCCCTGTCACACTCTAGTTACAAGCTGGCTGGTCCTCAGCTCAGAGGTTTGTCATATAACCTTGTGCACTCATCTGGATAAAAGGACTTTGATCCTTATGGAGCAGAACTCACAGGCATTCAATTTCACACCTGTGATACAAATACAGAAGAGCAGAGACAGCCAAGCTGCTATCTTCCTTTGGAAAATGTGATTAAGTGTTTCCACCAGGGCTTTTCAGAGAAAAGATGAGCTAAAGAAAAGGAATTGCAATGATATTAATACTTCATTTGATGAGTCTGTAAACCTGCTGAATGAATCTTAGGGAAGAGGGACAAAGGCTTCACTGAACACTTACAGAAGACTGGCTATAAAAACACCTGTTAAATAAGAATACAATCCAGCTGTATGCAGAGGTCTAGTGTAAGAATTAAACACCACTTAACATGCAGCTCAGTCTTCAAAACAAAGCCAGAAAAGGTGTATTGTCCTCCTGTATGCCTTATATGAAAAACTGAAGTTTAATCTGTAATTTCCAGCAAGTCCCCCAGACACCATCAGCTAAACCACACCACAAGAATTACACCACCCAGCAGGTCTCCCCTCTGTTATGTATGCATGAAGGTGACAATCGGGACTCTAGGACCATGCCTATGTTTTTTTTAGCTACTTATCCAGTGAGGCCATGTAAATTATCTTGGTTTGTCTGGATCTATAACTCAAGGCCCTGAGGAAGTTAATAAGCTGCCCCAGTACACTATTACGATGGAAAGGGCACTCCAGCAAGCCTTCCCTTTGCACAGCTAGCACCTTAAATTTAGATCCCTTTAAAGAATTCAAACCTGCTTATTCAAGACAAAGTTTAAGCATGTGATGAAATCAAGGCACACATTGAAGCACATGTACAAACACTTTGTTAATTACTGACCAGCAGAAAGATGTCGCATAGATTTCTTCACATAGCTGAGACTGTACAGAGAACAAGACCTACAACAGCTAGAATTTTTGAACTATATATTAATACGGTCAACTAAGAAAAAAATATTCAAAGGAATTTTTGAGGTAAACACACCATATCTGGTATGAGGAAATCATACCAGATTTTCTCTGAATTCTAGTCCTGTGCAGACACACCAGCAAGTACCTCATGGAATACCATAGCATAAGCTTTTATTCTCATTCCATACCACTGCTCTTTTTCAGAAAATAAAGCTAACAGTTCCAGGTAGGGGCGTTTCTAAACAAGGTACAAGGACACCAGAGTGGGGTGACTGATACTCAGAATTCATCCCATCACTGGCAGCTGAAGGAGGAAACTTAAAGGGATGCTCCTCTAAACATTATTATGACACCCATTAAAGAGAAGTAAGTAGTAGTGGAAGGAATTATGCAAAGAGAAATATTAGAGGCAATTTATCCATTACCACATCGGCTTCCAAATACTAGGGTTTCAACAGGCATGATCTCTACCTCTAGTGAAATGGAACTGCTTTTTCCATATTATCTTATTGCACTAAGTCTCCAGCAGACATCCACTGTGACCTTTAACAGTCTGATAATCCATGCCAGTGAACAATGCATCATCCATCAGCTTCCTTTTAAACGCTGATCCAGCAAATGGGAACAGGCAGAAGCTGCCTCCAGCCTTTTATTTTTTTGAGACTTCCACTTTACATTTTTTACAAATTTAATCTTTCCCAGTTACCACAGTGTTACTTTTATTTATTTATGTTTTCTTCTCTTTTCCTGGCTATTTAGAATAAACTACTTTCCAGAATCCCAGGAGAAAATCCTCCAAAGCTAATGACCTTGTTAAAGGTTTGCTCATCACAGCAAAATATCAAAGTACTTTAAGGTAGCAGAACTGGATGGCAAATGTGTCTTACATTATTATTTAGGAAAACAAAACAAAACAACCAAGCCACCTAGAGGTCGGTCTGTTGATTCCATACATTTAGATGTCATTCTTGTCCATTTCTTGGCATTTTAGGTCAGGTTGAGTGTAACAGGGAGTCTACCAATGTAAGCTAACAGAGCTGCTTCTGGAACTAATTGCTATTTTCCCTGGAATAATATGCAAATACAGACATGTTTCCTCGGAAATCCTCAGGATAGAGGTGTTACTTTTTACGTAACTACTCATATCTCCAGGGATACATCTCAGCTAGCTTCAGTGTAATTGTTAGTCCCAACTAATGACCCAGTGAGATACAGCAATGCAAACATCATTCATACAAACACACTTGACAAGTAGCTTTCTGGTGTGCAAGCACTCACCCGTATCTGTCTCCAGGCATAACTATGTATGCCCATGCACCGGTGTCTCTAAAATGGGGTGAAAAACCAATGTCCTTACGGATCACTACAGATTTTATGACATTTTTTGTAAAAGTTGGATTTTAATCCTAACAGGATGTTATATACGTATTTGTCTATTTATGTTTTAATTATAATGTGGAATACGCAAGAAAGGGCTCTGAGGACACAAAAGAGACAGAAGCTTGAGGGCACCTTTGCTTGGAGGAGACAGGAAAAAGCTCTTTCTTTATATGACCTGGAAAACTATGGAATCTGTTGCTGCCACCATGATGCATTAAGTTTCTTTCAATGGTTATGGTACTCAAATGACTTAGATTTTGTAAATTTTACAGCAATGTTCAGGTTGACTCATGATAGGTGCCTCAGACCTCTTATCCACAGCAGAGCTCTCCTCATCACACAACTTTGTGACAGCAGTGACTTCTAGGAATCACCTCCCGTTCCAGACTTCCCACCAGTTACAGGCCACAGAGAGTAGGTCAGCAACCTCAGACTCCAATGTTACACAGCACAACTAAGCTCAGATAGAATTGTGACCAGGCAGTGTTAGACTAAGACGTTTTCAGTGGAGGATATCAGTGAGCATGGTTTAGGAGAAAGCAGAAAGGAAAGCTGGAAAAGCAGGGCTTTACAAACCCTCTTTTCTATGCTGACTTTCACTGGACTGTTAAGAGTACAACTGTTCACACAATTTAGATGGTAAGTTACTATGGATCCAAACACCTTCACACTTTGCAGGTCTTCAGATTCAGAACTTTGTTACTTGAACCATCTCCAGAGTTGAACGTAATTCAAGTTAGGTAGTAATTACATTCCTCAGCATTGCACGCAAGTGTAATGTGTTAATAAAAAAGTAATTGCACCTTCATTGTTTCAGCAGGTTTGGTTTAATTACATGGCAGTTATATTTCTCTCTATAGTTATTCACTCTCAGCGAGGGCTCTCCTTACCATCTGCTGATATTTAATTAATATATGCTAAATGTCCTACTATATTATTAAATCTCATTTAGAAGTGTCCTTAGTATCTCGGTATAGGTCTGCCTATACTGCAGGAGAACGAGCAGGGACATTGCCTTGTATTTAAATAATTTAGATAAAAGAAGGCTCATTAATGGAAGAGAGGTGTTATCTTTCCCTCTAGAAATGAGCAAAAGGGGAGGACAATTACTCCAGAAATGTAATGAAAACCTGGAGATTTCCCAGAGGTAAGATTTATCTAAAAATCCCTATATACTACCAGATCTGCCAATCCTTCTGGCTGATGAAAGGCCACCCCACTAATCATAATATTTGTAATGCTCTACACCACAGGACAAAACAATAGACTCAATTTTGGGTTGTGAATAAAGCTAGAGAGAAGTCTTCTTCTTCTGACGTAACAAAAGATTCGCACTTGGACATAACGTGAAGTAAGGCGGCTAGGATAAAGCTTGTATTTCGCAAGATCACTTCCCTGACAGCTTTATTTTTTCCCCTTTGCAAAATATCACCAAGGAGATTTTACATATATTATTGCATAACTCAGCATCTCAGTTAAAAATACCACTATATATGAAAAATGGATAAAAAATAGCGAGGTATAAATGTGACAGAATCAGGATAAGATCTTATGCCTCAGAAATAAACACAATGGCCATGATTTTCAAAATTGTCTGTGGGTAAGAGGAAGAAAAGGAAGGGAACTGAGCTTCTAATCATACCTGAAAAGCAATGGAAATACGAAGTCAATTAATTTCACTACTTTCACTATTTCCTCACAAACTAAGAATTATGAGGCAGAGGCCCAGCTGTCTCCAGCAGAACAAGGATTTCACATATCTAAAACCTGTGCAATAATGTCTCGTTTTTTTAATCATCCAAGCAGGAGGTTAATTATTTGTCATTACCAGCTAAGACCATGACACAGTTCCATCCAGCACAGCGACTCCTTGCCCGGGACACACTGCTGGAAGGAAATTGAATGGAGGATGTGGAGACCAGCCAATCATTTAAACTTCCTCTGAAAATAATACGAATGAACTTTTGCAAAAATAGAATTTAAATCATAAAGCGTTTCAAAGTCAAAACCAACTCCAACAACCTACCTACTCCATAGTTTCCCTTTGGGACAGTGTTTTACAGAAGATATTAAAACCTGGAAGAGTTATGAATACAAATACATTAACTTACAATATTATCTGTATTCCAAAATTCGTCTTTAAAAATACTGACTATACCCTTTTTTTTAATAACTGCAGGATTGCCCCTTATTCTTTTGCCAAAGCTGTTGTGTAGCATGTTTCATGCTGAATAGAAAAGGCAAGTACTCATAACCATTAGACATCATCTTGTACAAGAAAACAATTAAGAGGGCTTGAAGCTTCCTCTACTTGCATCTTACAGCTCTGATGCTAAAGTCATCGAGATGAATAGAAAAATTTCCACTGACTTCAGAAGGCTGTAGCTCTCTGTATAAGTAAATATAATTCCCAATGCTTCGTTTCCCATTGAATGATTACAATTTTAATAAGTCATACGTTTAAGAAGGAAGGATGTAGAATTTTAATAAGTAACTTTGCTCGGTGCACCTTGTGAAGAATGTAATTAGATAAATCTATTAATAGCTGAACTACAAAGTAGTGACAAACTAAATGTCCATTCAGACCATGATAGTTCCCTACTTAAAGACTACATAAAGTTAGTGGTCTTCAAATGACCACAACAGAATTCAATTCTGTTTGCATTTTAGTCAAACAGCAGTGGCTCTAATAGTTCAACCGTGCAAGTGCTGCTTAACCTTACATGGATATTTGTAGCCTTACCTCTGCAGAATTCTCCCTAAACAGGTTTTGAAGCAGCTTCCACACTCCTGAGGCAAATTACAAATGAAATCCATGAAGAATTGGCAAGCAGCTTCCTGCAACTCTGAACAACTAATTGTACTAGAATACCTTTCAGATAGCTTACACAAAATAATCTCTCTGATATTCAAGGAGTCGAGACTTGGTAGAATTTCCCTGAAGAGCTTTGCTTGATATGCTCTGGGAGTCTTCTACATTGCACATTAGTGCCAGAAACAGTTGTTGGTTTTTGTACTGCTTAATTCATTACTCTGTTTTACTTATGCACCTCCTACTCTCTAGTAGTACAGAACTGTTCCATTTACAGATTTAAACCCTGGATATTGGTGGCTGCTACAATCAATAAATGTGCATTAATGCTGGCACAAGAGTGACTTAGTGTACAGAAATATGGGCATAATTAATTAAAACTTAACTCCTGCTTATATCACAAAGTTCTCTTCAGAAACAGCAGACATAAATAATTGAGAAACAGTAGGCTGGTTATTGTCTTTAAATCACTGAAAAGGGATTCAGACTTTGATTCTTGGTGTTGCTGCAGATGAGTAAATAGCCTGGGACCACATAGTTAAAAGGGAAGAAATTAGAAAGTACTGAAATGATGGAAAAGCCTTATTCCATTGCTAACAGTGCCTCAGACATTTCATGGACTACATTTTCTTGCTATTTACTGACTTAGCCCTCTGAATACAGAACAAGGTATCAGAGTTTAGTAGCCTTTAATACCCTATGAGGTCACAGCATCTGATCCAAGACACCTTTGTGCATCACATGGCAGTGTTACCTGAAATTTAAAGATGTGCAAAAAAACAGAAGACAATTTGCATTTGTCAGCACTGTCCAGCATGCACATATGTCCACAGGCCCTTGGTCTTCACTTCTGATATATCTCAACTGTGATGAGAGCAAATACCACAAACACATTCTGGTGACTGTAGAAGCCATAAGGCAGATTAATCACACAGCAAAGATGATGTTATTGGTATTATCTACAGTAACAAAACCTGAGGGAAGAAAAAGTGGAACATAAAAACAATTATATCTAACAAGTTTTTTCAGATATGTCTGTGGGGTTTCAATGCATATTTAATTCTGTCTGCATAATTTGTTTATTGCTATTTTTGACAAGCATCTTCATTTATCAAAAATCTACTTAAAAGCTGTTGGGGTGATCTAATACTACTAACAATGCTATTAGATTTATTATTTGTCTTTATGAATATAAATAAGAAATAGAGCTAAAATGGTAAAGGGTGAAAATGGGACTATCAGAAAACTGTTATTTTCCATTCCTCCAGAATATAGCCAACATTGCATTTCAGTTAAGATATGGAGAAGACCACACACTCATCCATATAAACAAACTTAGCCCCCCCCCCAGCATACTTCCAGTCCTCTGCAACAACACAATCATTGTCTTGGACATGTTACTCTGCTGCTATCTTCTTAAGCAGCTTTTCATGTTTCTGTTGACATAGACTACTCTGATATTCCTCCCAATCCTCCTTTCTATCTTCCTATGTTTTTTTGCTGAATGACTTCATCCAGCACACTCAGCCTTATAGCTTTTCTATGCTATCCCTCTTAGATCCTCCATGAACTTCTGGCAATCTGCAGATATGAAGAGTTTTTGGCTTTTTCCTTTTATAGAGCAGTTCCAGCTATCGAACCCTGTTTTTGCCCATGAGTATGAAATTTAACTCAAGGTGCCAAAATATTCTTGGATATTCAGATGGTTGCAACTCTCTCCCTGTTCTGAGTTGCATGGAAAAGTATCAACAGAACAATTTCAGGAGACTATTCATCTTATTAAAAAGTCATCTTCATCCTGGAGCTTTGCCATTTTCCAGCAGTGACTTTCAGAAGGATAAGACTAATACATTTACTTTGCTTTTGATGACCTTCTATTGTGCTATACTTAACAAAATCAGGGTATTCCCATTCACTGTTTTGCTTTGGTAACACCCTGTCACATAGACCTAATGCTCTTAGATATGGATTCTGTTTCCTCCCTTTCACCTACTCCTCCATCTCCTTCTTAAAAGGTTCAAAACTACCGCATCTTATTCCATAGTTCTGGTTGCATAATTTGTTTATGTTAAAAAGTTATTAAAAGCTTATGTTAAAAAGTGATTCCCCAACAATGCTGTTTCAAAGCTGGCCCCTTGTGCACCATGAAGAAAGAATAAATAGGCTGTTGTGATACAGTAACGTTAAATAAAACATACAGAACAGTTCCCAAAATAAAAGATCCTGCTTATGACACTGCACAGACTCTCTTACCCGTTTTCATCAGGATCACTGGTTTTGAGGGAACACTTAAAAAAAATCTTGATTTAATTATCTAATGTGAAAGAAGAGATGAGGATTAGCAGCTGATTAAAATGTTTCCAAAAGCAGTTATGATTAAGTGAAGTAATCCTTCAAGAAACCAAAGGCTGCATCAGATAAATTTTGCTATGGAGATTGCACCCAAGCATTCAGCAAAGCTTCTTGTACCATTTTGTCAAGAGCCCAGATTTATTTAGGAATCCAATGGGATCTGACCTGCACTCACACAAAATGATAGGCCAGAGAACAAAATAAGATATATTCCCCAGTTCTTTCCTCCACAATTTAATAACATAGACATTCAAGAGATTGTGCAGCTGCATCTGAGATGCAGAATTTTCCATAAGATATTTTATTAATTAATCTTATTTACCGACTCACTGAGCAACTGCCCTCCAGCTTGCCCTATTCCAGCTTTAACAGCACCCTCACACTTACTACAAATTACACATTTTCTACTGCCCTTTCCCTGTATTTTCTTCATTACTCTGAGCAGGCAGAGACACTCTGTAAAGTGCTCCATGAGGGGAATACTTCCCTGCAGCACAGACACTTTCCTAATTGGGATATTATTTCAGGAAAGTAAACTACAGAAGACTATATTCTCAATGCATGAAAGGCAGCTTCATCCTTGCTTGAACCTTGGTTACAAACTGACCAGCAGGTTTTACTGTCTGGCACCTGTTCAGAATTCTGTGGCATTATTCTGGCTCCCAGGTCACAGACATGTTTATTTTGCAAACATTTAGGATGGCTTAAGGCACTGCTTGTTCTTATCTTCATACCTGAACCGACAGAACAAAATGCATAAGCCCTCTTCATATACTTCAGGATCATACAAATGAACTTAGAATGCTGATGAAAGTGGTTTTACCTCATTTGGATGATTTTGTGCACTAGCACCAGTGGGCACTGCTCTGCTGGCGGATGTACAGCAGGAAGTCAGAACCCCCAGGCTGACAGCCAGCAAAGAGCCACTGGGCACTGGAATACCTTTGACTGGTCTGTGTAGCTCTGGAAAAGAACATGTCCATTCGCTCAGAAAACTACTACAAAATTCCTTACTCGCATATCATTACATTTATTTTGAGGCCCTACATAAGACCAAATGCCATGATGCCACACACTGAATGATATGAACACCTGATACAGTACCACATCTGTCTTCAAGGAGTTGCAAACTAAGCACACATGAAAAACAACTGATGAGAGAAAAAAAAAAATCATCTCTTATCTGTACACATCTCTTCGTGTACAGATAAGGAAGAAATCCTTAAAGAAATTAACTGACTTGCCCAGTGTCACAATGACCTCGGAAGTCAGGCTGGATACTTGGCTTGCATTTTCCAACTCCCAGCCTACTGCATAGAAAGTATAAAATAAGATATAAAATACTGACATTCTCACTTGATAAGGTTTTCTAAGGGAAGGGTTTGAGAGCGAGGGATATTTACATGTACTTTGCACCGGGAAAGATAAAAACAGAAGATATAAGGCAATAACCAGTCAGATTCTTACTTTAAATATCACATCACTGCTGTAACCTGCAGAGAGAGAGACAAATGAAAAAATCAAAATAACTCTCATGGTAAAATTCGTACATAATTTGGTGGGATTGAAGCTGACATGTACCTTTGGAAACCAGTCAGGAAAAATTGCTTTCTTCTAACTCTGAAGTAACCATATTATGATAAGGAAAACAGTATTTTTCCATGAAACAACTCTTCCATTTCACTGTAGTGTTTTAGCCTTTAAAATTCCCCAGCCTGAACTAAGCTACTTTTTTTTTTGTCTGAACAAACTGATTTTGTTTAGAGAAAGGAGGAAATTCAATAGTGTTTTGCCATCTTTTGATGTTTTTTCCAGTCATTACAATTCTTCTCTTCCCTCCTTTCTGCTGCCTCACTTCCTATTAAAATAATGTTCTCATGAAATTTCATAATGAGGTTTTCAGTTTAAGAAACCTGGGACTTTTGTAGATTTCATCCTTCTGAGGAATCTTTTAAAAAGTATTATGAATACAGGCAGAAGAACTTATTCCTACTAAATAACTCTCTAGTTCTTTATATTTCCTTACAGAATATTCGTTCTCAGTTAAGTTTTATGCGATTCTTACACAGGAGAGGGTTTAGTTTTAATTTGGCATCTACAACACCAGCCTCGCTGCCTAAGATGCCAGTTCAAATCCATCGTCTTTTATTAAGCCTAGCCAAAGCCCTAAAGAGCTTGTAAGTGCACCGATGGGTCCCTCGAGAAATGGGACAATGTTATCTGAATATAATTCAAAGAGTCAGACAATCAGCCTCTCTGTCACTGGGCACACAGTTTAGCTGTGAGTGATGCTCATGAACAGCAATAATTTAATTGCATGCTGAAATCCACGATTTTCAATGTCCCAGTCCTCCTGATTTGATCTACTATGAAGTGGGGCTGCAGCCAAAGCAAAAACCATGCCGGGCTTCTTTGTATGGCTGAACGTCAGAATAACTCAGAACAAAGAGGACGCTGTAGGCAATGCTCAGGGTAGAAAGTTCAGTCTAAACAGAGAAGAATGTTTCTATAGGAATGTCTTGAAGTTCTTGCAGTTAAGTGGTCAACCTAATTTAGGGCTCTCCTGGTAATCCCTTCACGGTCATCATCAGAACTGACTGAAGCAAACCCTGAAGATTCCCACAACAGTGGAATCAGAACTTTTTTTTTTTTTTTTTTTTAAACTATGAGCCTTCCCAGTCAAGTACTACCGGGAGCTTAGCAAGGTTTTTTAAACTACCTCACTTTAACGACTGAAGCTGCAAGAAGCTTTAAGAACACACAGAATGATTTTGTTTTCTTTTTGAAAATAAAAAATAACATTCAAACAAATCTCATGATAGGTTTATCAGCAAAAAAGACTGAAGCTTTTAGGCAGATTATTAAACCACAGCTAAAACAATAATATCGCCACGATATGCGTACTCTTAACATTTGCGGAGTGCAAAGTCAAAACATCAAGATCTTTCAATGAAAAAAGCCTAAGTGTAAACGGCAACCATTCATAGGGAATTCCCACATAAGGAAGAAGTGTTATGGAAAGGAATGCGTCACACCGTACAATTATTAAAATGAGCTATCAAAACATCTAATTGTCTTCTGAACATTGTGCCAAAGTATTGGAATCTGTCTAGATAAATGTGGAATGTCTTGACAAAAGTCATCAGAAAGTAAAGACAAGTTTCTCACTAAAGGTGAAGAAATTCTCAAAGTTTCTTGTTGAACTGTTAGAGCAACAGCTGCAACTATGCAAGTTACTCAACTGAAGAACAGTTCTGAGTACATGCTATCTTGAAATACTTGGAGTGTGTAATTTCAGGTAGTCAGGAAGGGATAAAACAGTATTTTAAAAAAGGGTAGGAGGGGAGTAATAATATTTTCAGAGACATGAGGGACTTACCATTTGGAGGGAACAGTATTAATAGTTTTAAACATGGTATGATGATGCTCTTCACTAGCAGACAACTACATTGATAACATCAAAGATCAGTGCTAGAAAAACCTACAGACGTTGATTGATAGCCTGCTCAAACATGCCAAGTGTTATAGAATGGTGGTTGCTCTTTCCAACAGCACTGCTCTAACAGTGAGCAGAGAAGGGAACGTCTCAAAATCCAAATGATGAAAATAATATTAGAACTGCTTCTGGGATCACAGTTCATAAATGTTGGTACACCATTCCAAGAGAAGCCACACAAAAGAATCTTGGATTCCCCAGATGGAGTCATCAGAAGCCAGAGTGACCACACTTATTTCAGAAGAACATTTAGACCAACCCTCTCAAATGTCAGAACACAGAAAATAACTTATATTGGAAGCGATCATCTGGGTGCTGACACTAAACATCAAACTCCAGAAAAACATAACTGCTAAGAGCATTACAAAAAGTGACATTATGAGACCTACAGTCACTGTTTCAAACTTAACTTGAAGAACAGATGTCAGGCACTTTAAGACTTCAGACTACAAGTTACACCACAATAGTCAACATCAATATGACCTGGTCTTTCACATTTGACAGTATAATAGATGCCATAATAACAAGTGTCCAGGCAAGGAAATCAAAGTTAAAGATAACTGAGAATATGTGGAATCATATGAAAGAAATAAAATAGGTCAAAACAAGCAAATCCTCAAAAAAGGAAAAGTAGCATGATAAAATGGAAGAGCAAGTTCTTCATCAGAAAAAGCTGAAGAGGTGCTGTAAGAAGAGATATGAAAAGACACTTGAACTCAATGCTGCCTTAACTTGTAAGCTGAAATGAGCAAGAGGTGCTGGCAAATATAAACAAAGACTTCAATAGAAAGAGTGCGCAAATGGGCAGAAAAACTTTAAGGTTTGTTAAATAGACTCTACTTGGTTGCCTGGGTTATTACACTTTTAGTTAGGCACTGCAACATCTCACGTTGCAAACAAAGAAATGCAAGATACAATTAGAAGACTAATAGAAGACTACTAGCAAAGAAAACCATTGCAAAATGCTAAAAATGCAATACAAGGACTGCTGATATTTTGCAATTTTTCAAGGTGCAAGACCAGAAGAAGGCCACAGAAAAGTGGAAAAAAATGAAATCACCACTACAGCACAAAATATATAGTTATTTATTAAATAAGTTCAGATACTAGAATAAGTATTGGTGTTGAAGAAGAATGAAAAAAAAAGAAACCTCACTAGAAATGTCTGAGTTGCAGAGTTATTCTACCAAAGGAGTTTATTTCAACTCAAGAACGGTTTTAGGAGGTAAGGAAAAGGAACAATGGGCATACTTAGTTCTATGTAGTTTTAAGAAGACAAGAATGCACAAGAAGAAAATAAATTTACACAAATCAGTCACCAAAAATCTACAGATTGTAGGATCACTTCAAATATTGCAAACACTTTAGCACAGGGGTACAGAGAAGCAGAAAACAAAAGAAAAATGATCACACATCTAAGTTTTTTTTTGAAAAATATGTTCAATGAATACTGTGTAGTAAATAGAATGTACTTATTGTAAGTAAAAAGTTTGAGAGCAAAATTTAATAAAATTGTTACTGCGTTATCTAGAAAAGCTATAAAGGGAATACAACTAGCATATTGGCCTTGGAAGGCACATCATCATGAGAAGACGCATTGTTCAGACAATCCTTTCACTGAACACTCTGTCTTCTGACGTGCAGTTTGAAAACCACTTGTCTTCTGCCTACTTTTTATCATCTCTGCATGTCTAGGTGAACGGGCTGTATAGTCAGGATTACTGAGTCCAGTTTGGAGATTGGAAGCGCCCTTACAGATCTTATCCAAAGTGCACCGATATCAATTGAACCTTTTGCAATTGATTTTAATGCACTTTGGAGGATGCTTTTAACATTAAACTTATTGAACTGTGCTTAATATCTTCACTCAATTGCATTACAAGGTAG
Source organism: Anseranas semipalmata (assembly GCA_013399115.1). NCBI lineage: Eukaryota > Metazoa > Chordata > Aves > Anseriformes > Anseranatidae > Anseranas > Anseranas semipalmata. The sequence goes on from VXAA01005292.1 coordinate 710,284, forward strand.
CAGTGTACCCATCTGTGCTGAATCCCAGGATCAAGGCCCCAGTTTATATGAAACCTCCAGTCCTTGCTACCCCATGTAGAACCAACAGCATTCAAAAAGCTGGCATGGCACTTATCCCTTTTTATGTTGCAAATTAAATAGACATGCTTCACTGCTGTAGCTCAGCAAACTGAAGTGAAAATTCACCCTTGAATGTACAAATCAATTTTGGTTTATATTTTGCTCCTGGATGCTGGGCTATGACACTGACAAACACAGTGTTGCCTGACAAGTATCTTATAGAAAAGGGGAAGGATAAAATATGGTGGAGGGGGAAGAGGGGAAAAGTAGATGCAATTCCTCTGTGCTTTCATTTACAAGCTGTTTACTAAAACATCTAACATCCCCAGCATGCTCTGGTGATTGGCATTATCTGCAATATGTTCACAGCAGCTGGGCAGAGATGGTGCCTTCCCTTCAACCCCTCCCCATTTCCATTTTGTTTTAGATAGCAAGAAAATGTCTTCCTTTTCAAAGAGTATTAAAAATCAGTAATGTAAGGGAGCAGAGAGACTAGCAGGCTGGCCATTCATTCCCTATGAATCATCCTGCAATTTCTTAGTTTGACAATTGCGCCTCATATATTTTAATATCAGTTTTGAAAGAAGAAAGCAAGTCAATTCATTCCTTAACAGCTCCCTGTAATTTCAGCTCGCTCTTTACTTATGTATGAAACTGACTTGGGTGGAAAAGGTTAGAGGCAGATGAATTTCAAGTTTCAGAGCGCAGGAAAGGCCAATAAAATGTGCAATAATCTTAATGTTTGGGCTTCACTGAGCTGCACACACCTTTTATATTAGCTTATAAAACACCACTAATGTTGCAACAGATGCTTTGAGTTTTAAGATTTCTGGAACTCCTTTGCAAACTTGGTGTTACACAGCATTTATCTCTTCTGACAAGTGGGCTGGCAATCTGTACCCATCAGGTTATCACATTCACATTCTTGCAGCATTCAAAATATTCAATTGACATTCAACATTACTATTTTATATATATAAAAGCAGTTAGTACAATCTGTATGCTGAAAGATATATTTTGAGTCATAAGCAAAGAATAAGAGGTGGGAATAAGCTGGAAGTTCTTTGGGCCAAATCCCTTTCCCTGTTTGACATTCTTTATGCTTGCAGGTACTCATATACAGGGATTCTCATTTTCAAAATTACACCTGATTCTTTAAAACACACAATAGCTATTATGAAATAAAACCTTCTTTACAAGGTGAAAGCCAAACAGGCAAGACATCTGAGCCTTCCCACCTACCTCCCCAGCCCCCAGCTAAGCTACGGAACTTTCAGCAAACTCTAGGAAAGTACCAGCCCTGTAAGGCTTTGTTGCAGATGCTCTATCTGTCAAGAGTGAGATGCCTGTTGGTCCTCCAGCCATAAGAGGGCAAATGAATTACAACGAATGATAAGAGAGAAAAAGTTTCTACAGCTTTTCTTGTTTCAGACCAGTTCCTGACCATGATAGGTTGTTTGTTGTGAAATGGCTCTTTTCCCATCTAGAAAAAAAACACCTGACTCTACCACAGAGCGAAAAAGTGGCATGGCTGGACTAACATGCTGACACTTCTGTAACATCCAAGATTATTTAATATTCTTACACTAAGCATTCAAATGCATAACTCCCTTGAAAGGCCCTGTATAAAAAGCCTGCTCCAAACAAGTCTAACACCCTGTCATAACACTGAGTTCAGAACAAAGTAGAGTAAAATATGGTATTAAAGACTGGGGATGAATTACTTTTTGAGAGTTTTTCACAAGTTAGCTGGATACGTATTTTGGACCAGATCTCCTGTTGACCTAAGTCAGCATAACTCAGCTAAACTCAATACAATTACATCTGTCTACTCTTGGAGAATACCTGAGGCTATATTTCCCAGGCATTGAGCTAGCAATATTTGCATTGGCCCAGTTAATGGCATAGTTTCTCCTGATTATCATTTCTGAATTTTATTTATGTCATAATGAATTTGGCACAATATTTTGTTATTTTTCTCTCTGAAAGTTCAAACAAAAGCTCTCAGCCACTGTGTGGCTGAGCACACAATTGTGAGGAATAAAGGAAGAGGTTTTGCTGATTTCACTGCTCTCCAAAGCAGACTAATGTTATTTGGATTAAATGAACCAGAAGCTTTGTTTCTCCTACTCGCCTGCACTTGTGCCATTATCCTGCGTTTTTCATGTTCCCGCACCATTCTGACTGTCCCAATTCCATTGTATCAGCTTAAGTAATATTTATCATCTGCAAGGTCATTCCTCGGTTTGAATTTTTATGCACATGCGCAGATAAAAATATCTAATGCAGGGTTAAGATACACCCCTCCTTTCCTCTCCTTCCCACCCATCACCTCCCACTGTTACTTTACATGCTACATACAGCAGCAATGGGTCTGAAGAACAGCACTGCCAATCCTAGCACCATGAGGCTTTTCAATGGATCATAAAGAATGCTATAAAAACAAGAAAAATAGCTTCCAGGAAGAGAGAGGGAGAGATATGGAGGTAGTGGAGATACAGAGATTCTCTCTCCTGTAAGCTGCCAGCCATACCGTCCTGCCCATAAAGCAGGACATTACAAAAATATCAAACATGCCTGAAAGAATGGACAGTCTTTTTTGATTCCCTACTTACATAATCAATTCAAAAATTAGAAAACACATATGAGTTGCTCCTCGCACTGCAGGATTTCTGCAAACAGATCAGAAGAGGAAAATTAGCAATATTAAATGCTACCTCTTAAGTAGCCTGAGGTCATTCATTGCTAAACTACTAGCAATTCAGTTCAGTGCCTGCAAGAGAGCTATCAATCACAAAAACACTTGCTTTTGTATCAGTGCTAAAATCCATATACTTCCACTCTATTTTCTGTTTTATTATATCTGAAGCCATACTTCCACAGATCATCTGGATGTCGTTAATGCAGCCATCATCATTTCATGAGATGAAATTACATATATATCTCCACTCAGACTGCATGTCTACTATGCTTATCTTACACACAGATTTACCTGGTAGGGCAACACTAAGGAGTCCCACCAGGCTAAAACTCTCCCCCTTTTTCTTCTTTTTCTCCCCACGAGCGCCAGCTGGCACTATGTCCTTGCCATCACATCGTGTGGTCCAACGGCGGCAGAGCCCATTAGCACATCATCCCTTCCCACTTCAAACCTGAGATGGAGCCATTCATATCAACTGTTGTTTGGTTGCATCTGGCAAAATTTGATGGAGAGATTTTGCATTCCTGGTTCCTGGACAGAATATGCATCTCAGGCTTTCCTCAATGAGGAATGTATTTCTAATCCTTATGGCTTCAGATAAGGATTTGGAAACACTTGCTGAGTACTACCAAACAGTCTACAATCTAGAAAATAAGTAAGAACTTAGCACTTGAAACAAATGCATATAAAGTTTGTAACCCATGACTTTAAAATATCAGGCCCTGGTTAATACTGCAAGCCTTATTACTTTAAATTTAGGGCTACTGTTCAAATGCTATTTAGTGCAGATCTGCCAATTTAATAAACAACAGCTGATCATTGTCACAATCACTCCCTCTCCTGTGATTTTTAAGCTGAGTTTGTACAGGAAATTTCCATTTGGCCGTTCTTTCATTCTTCCAGGGGTATACTCGTGAGGGGGGAGGAGCTCAGGATTATGTGGTACCTGAAGAGATTGCTAATAGCTGTATTTTAGGGAAACGGAACCTTCCAACAATACATCAATTTGGAACTGTCCACAGACAGCCACAACTTTAATTCATCATTTACTTTCTCAGGAAGAAAGAGTTTTCAGGAAAGACAATTATAGATGAGCACAAGTAGTTGGTAATTGGGCTTAAAGATTGTGCAGGAAATTCGTTACCTACAAGTCTCTCTCTACAGCTTATTATAATTGGAGGTGTGTGAAATACTCTTGTTCCCTGAATTTATTGTATCTGTATGTCGAATTCAGAAGAGAAGGTCTCATCTAGGATGCACATATATACATGAAAGTGTAATTGGATTCTGTCTAAAACAACTCCACATTTTGAAAACTGTATCTTGTCAAACTAAGATTCACAACAAACTACAGAAGACAACTAGTCTAAAAACAATTTCAAAATAAGTTTGTGCCACCTCTGATATAGAAGTTGCAAAAAGCAACAGCATTTCTGTAACCCGTATCTTCTTGGATTACTTAATAATGAAGGGTCACTGTCATTGTTCCCAATTATAGGGAAATCGAGCTGAGGCAGAGATACTTCCTGAGATTGTACAGTACTTTGGGACAGAAACAGAACTTGTGACTCTCAATATGGGAATTTCAGCAACAAGGCACAGTGCCTTCTTAAATTTCATCTACTGAGCAAGGCTACAGTGAGTTGTCCCTTTAATTTTACTGTCCTTCCTGTGCTACATTTTGCATGAATGTGCATTTTATGGGTTTAATGCATTTTGGCAAAGCTCATTTCTCCCAGTGATGACAACACTGAGTATCAGGAATGAGCACCACTGATAAAATACACTTTCTGCTCTAGCATATTGTTGGGATGCTGCATCTGGCCTGTGTAAATGGCATTCATTATAGCTGGTACACCAAGATAATGATATGCTGCAGCCAATTATGTCATTCACTTGCTCTCTTGCCAATTAGCTCTCCCTGCCCCTGTCTAGCTGGTTCCAGTAAGGACTGTTGCCAAGACTGAGCAGAAAAATTCTTTAGCCTTTGAGAATACGCATAATGCAGTTTTAGTCAATTTTCAGCCACCTTCAGGAATGTAACGGTACAGACGCATGATCACAAGCAACAAGAACAAACATATTTTGGAAAACACCAGATGAAGTGCATTTTATTTAAAATAATTGGTGTTTTTAAAAGTGAATTGGTGCTATACTGTAAAGCAACAGATTCATATTTATATTAAGGCTCCTTTATTTTCTCATGTCTATATCCTAAAAATAGACATACATTTCTTTTAGGGGCAAAGTATGTTCTAGATACATTGTTAATGACAAATCCTTGCTACATTGGATCATTTGGATCATTTATATCTCCTGCAATGACAGTTGAGAACCAAGGCTCTGTCCCAGTGTTGCTTAAACCACCTGCACTGTAAACAAGAATTCAGGAAATATCACATATACATCTACAACTGTACCATCACAGGGAAATAAAATATACATTTTTTTCATAATAAACACATAGAATGAGTTTGGAGATAAAAAATTCAATCACCGTACAGCAACATTTATACTATTATTATATGGTATTATATTATACCATAATACACTATCCATGAACATATACTTCTAGACACACAAATATATATATGGAAGAAAGAAGAGCAAGAGATATAATTAGCATACTCCATAACTTAATAACCATTAATCACATTTATAGCTATGTAAGATATATTAATACTGCATGCAGACATAAACAGATGTCCGTTTATTTAAGTAAATGTCCAACTGTAAGGGACGAAAGGAAATCTCACTTACTACTCCCCCAGTTACAATAAATAGTACACTACTTATGTAGGGAAAAAAAAGATTCTGTGGCTATAGCTTCAAAGGGAAGTTAAAATATGTTCAAAATTAAGCAAGCGTTCATAGATCCATACGAACAATTCAACATCTTCCTGATCCGAACTCTTTGCATCTTGGTTACGCCCATCTTTAAAACGGGCATTACAACACCCTTCTTCTTTCTACTGTCCTTTCTTTTCTCCTCCCCTAATTCCTCTTCTAAGGTCCTTCTGGAAAATTCATTGTTCTTACAAACTGTTCAACATGAGAACTTTTTCTTAATATATACTTGACTGTATTAAAAGAACAGAGCTGTAAGCCTCACAGGAATACAAATAATGAAATTATGGTATGGAAAATAGAGACTTCTAAGTTGAATCATTCTTACAGAATGGATAAAACAATGACAACAATTCAGATATTCCTCTTATGACAGCAAAAAAGGGGTTGTAGACATACTCAGAAGGCTTAGCTGTGGTCAAATAAACTCCAGATCAATAAGCCTAATGCAATATTTATGCAGGCTCTATACTTTAATTATACCAAGATTGTAAGATTAATTTAAAATTATTCCTGCTGTGGGTATTCAGAGGCGGGCAGTTAAAAGAATGCATGCCCCTTTCAATCAGAGCTTGTAGAAACAGGACTCAATTTACTGCTGCACAGCATAGTGGCTGGGACATAAAAGGTATATGACACAAGATTACTCTAAAGGGTCAGTAAAATTTCAGGAGAGTGGCTAGGAATATCTATATTTTAGCAGCATTTTTCCAAATCTAACTTTGTACCTGTTTTTTTTTTGGCTCTTTTATTTTCTTCCTCACAGAAAATATTATGGTTACATAAGCTTATTTTTTTCCTTTCCTCTACATAGATACATGTATAACACCCTTCTTTTCCATTGACATTTTCTGAAATCTACCCACATCCTTGAGAGCTATGCAAAATCTAAGCAGTGCTTGACATCCTCTAGACAGTTGTTGAGTAGAATGTTAATAGTTCACAGCATTAAATTTCACAAACTTGAATTTCTACCAGTTACCAAGCAAGCAGCCACTTTCTAATACTGTTTTTTGGATGGCAGCATTACGATCCCTTTCCTTATCATTTTGATGAAACTCTATGATGGGTCTAGATGTACTGACGAACGGTACCTGAGGAATGATGGATGAAGACTGAAGGAACATGGAGAAAAGAAGAGAAGAGGAAAAGAGGATATATGACAAGGGTGGGCTAAAGGTGAAGCCAAACCTAAAGATAACTCTGCAGTGAAGATGTACCTTAAGAGGCTCAACATAACTCTAATAAACACCTCAATTTCCATTAACGGCAGAGCAGTAGTGAATATACATGACTCAGTTCTTTGCATATTGAACTGAAAACATCATGCATGTCTGTCACAGATGGACTAAATGCCTTTTACTAGATTTAACCTTATGGTTCAGGGGAAGAATATGAGAGAAATATGAGAAAAACTACAGGAGAGATCATGTACTTTGTGATCATTTGTGAGGGAAGGGGGAGAGGTGGAAAGGAGGGGTGGAGAGAAGTGCTATGAATAGAGACGTGAATAGGCATGATGGATAAAGAAACAGAGACAGATAGAAAGATAAACCCTACACTTACAGTGATCATAGTGTGAAGAATAGAAATTAAAACACACAAAGTTCCAGAACAGTCCTTCACAACCTTAACCTCAGCATGTTAGTGTGTGTATTTACTAAGCTCCCATTGTCATTGAAAACCTTAGTGCCCAGAAGCAAAACCCAGTTCGGCATCACTTCACAGTACTGTCTCATCTGTTACTGTACCACAGTTGCAATAACAATGTACGTACAGAGAAAAAGGAGAGATGACTAATTGTGGTGGATGGAAAATTACAGACAGATTAGCAAGATCACAGTAAGAGCAATCATTTCTGTCACTAATACAGAGAATTTTTTTCAGGCAAAAGGATTAACAGGAGTTGCTGGCTCTCCTGTCAGTTATCTTCAGCAGGATACTGCTACCTGTCTTAAAAAAGGCACTAAAAAAATCTACCAGCATTTGAAAGTTACGTGCAATACATCTTTTTAAACTGATCAAAACTTCACTGCTCTAGCAATACGTTAAACCACTTAAAGTCTGCCTAGAGTCAATAGTAATTACAGAAATTTATCATGGTTGCCAATCACACAGCTCCAACCCAGGGTGCTTGTTATTGCTAAACTACAGTTTGCCAGCCTTGATTTATTTCTATAGGACACCAACCCCTCGACAGCTGGAAGTGGGACTGCTTACAAGATTGAACAATAGGTGTTCCATGTGCTAGGAAATGCTTCAGTCAGGTGGTGTGGTTTGGCTTTCTGCACAGGCACAGGGACCATTTTCAGATTCTGATTTTCTGCAACTCAGGGGAGGATGCTAACGGGTCCTCTTAACCAAATACAGCGCACAGAATAACCTTCAACACGTCTTCGCTACATAGCAGATGTTAAATGAATGCCTCAAGTTACAGGAATTTCATTAAACGTGAGAATCGCACCTCTCTCTTATCAATACAAGCTATGCCAAAGAAAAGACAAGTCTCCCCAAGGGAAAACTCAGTCCCTACTTGGCCAGGATTTTATTCCTCTCTTGACTCGCCCCTCAAGTCTTCAAACCACATACAGCAAGGATACTGTGAAACAAATCTCTGAGCACCCATAAGGAAGGATGGAAATGAGAGATGAAGATGTGGGCAAAGCCACTTAAAATAAATTAGAGCACCTCCCTAGAAACTTTTCTTTCATATTTCTGAAGGCAATGCCCTTGAGCTTATGTTTCTGTAGCATCCTCATTTTCACAAAGGGCTCCATAACCTTAACTTTATCTACTGATTTAGAAACCACATACCTGATTCTGACCCTGTGCCAGCTTTACACTTCTATACGTTGACATGTGGTGTGAATGTCCTGTGCTTAACGCTGACAGAAAAACACAGGGGCATGAGTACTGAAAGCCAAAACAAAGGGAGCTGAAGGGTACTGGGTATTTTGAAACTCGGGCAAATATTAAGTGAAAAATAGGGTGACCCAGGCAATTCAAAAGGAATAACTCTCTTTCAACTTGTGTCAGTAGTTGGAAAACAAACCAAATGCTTCAGAACTGGTTTGTATAAATACTTCCATTGAAATAGTGTAAACATAAAAACATTTTTCTGCAGATGATCATTAAGCTGCTTAAGCATATTTCATTTGGATATTTTTGATGTACAAGCAGCTTCTTAACCAAGCAACAGCTTGTGAAAAAATTTCAATTTTTTTTTTCAGAATTTTAAGTATTAGGCTGAAGAAATGGAAACAAAATTAAGAAATTGTTCAGCCTTTGAATAAGTGAGAACTAAAGTTCCCTATACTGCTGAAAATACTCTTTCATGATGTTAAGATTCATAGACTCATAAACTCTAAGGTTGAAAGGCAACAGCATGATCATCTGGATGGACATGAGGAATAGCAAAGGTAATAAAATCTTCATTCATTTTTGTTTCTAGCTCAAAAGTGCAGTGTGAGCCAAACTATTTCTTAGAAAGATATGAAGTCTTCATTTAAAAACTAAAAATACTGGATAGTTGACCTTGCCCCTATATAAAACTCTACCTCTGGGGCCTGAACTTCCATCTTTATTTCTTTTCTTTTAATAAATTAAAGGCATATTTTAAGTAGTTTCTGATCATTTACCCTCCTTTGTAATTAGATGCAAGGACTGTAACATTAGGATTTCTGTAGGAGTATAACACCCAAGGCAATCCTCCTCTCACCCCTCTATGTTTACAAAGGAAGTTTTATCTGACTTTATTCCAGCTAAGGGCTGTGTACCTTCTAGGGTCCTGCTGCAATTAGCTGTAAATGGCTGTGAATGAGACACACTGAGGAACATGCATAATGACTAACCTTCCACAGGCTCATAAAATATTTAGCAACTCAGTATTGCTTCAGGTAGTTATATTAATCTAAGTATGTGCATCTGCATGCGCACACACAACAAACAGCAGATTTGGAAAAGAACCAAGTGAAAAGCTTATTTCCTACAATTTATGCAACTATTTCTTTCTAATCTTCAAAATGTGTTTGAGAATAGAGTCATGTAGAGTGTAGATTTCCACTGACTTTTTAATCTCTGTTTCCTGAAGCCTACATGTGTTTTGCAATTAATGCAGCTAAAGCAAGACTGTGTCTGAGACACCTTTAAAGAATACAATCATTTCCACGCGACACTTTCATGCTTTAGGATATCCTCCTCAAGCATACACTAATGCTATTTTACAACAAAAGAGACTGATCAATTTGTATAAAATGTGTATAGAATAATACAAATGGCAGTAATCACACCTCTTTATACAAAAAAAAAAAAAAAAAAAAAAAAAANGAAAAAAAACACTTGTCTAGTCCTATCTTGTGTTGTCTTATTCTGGCCTTATTTTTGTGGTATCTGAATACTTTTAATGTATTCAAAAGATGCATGAATAAACATGGTAACACAGCTATTAGTGTCAATAATGGAAGGGTCATTCTTTGTTTCTTTCTCTGTCCTGAAGAAAAATTATGTTTGCAGAACAGAAATTTATTTTAAGGTGTTTACTTCCACAGCTATCCATCAACATAAACTTGTATTTTAGGTCCACTGTGCCCTGAGCTTATTTCAATAAAAGTATCCTCAGGTCATAGACCTTGGAATTTGTGTTGGAGTTTGTGGCTTAGTTTACGGTGCTCTTCTCCAGCTTTGCTTTACAATTACGAAGAGAAATTTAAAGGAGTTCAGTGGATCTACAATGAGCAAAGAATAAGAGTAACATCCAAGAAAGAACAGTTGTGTTTTAGGAAAAGGGACTGGCATGAAAGAAGTTGAAAAAAACGCTTACGGGAAAAGAGACAAAGGAAGAAGAAGTAACCATGAAAGGTCTGCAGGACTCAAGGTGTGCAGGGTTGCTGCACAAGGCTTTACTGAAATAGAGGTGATAATTTGAGACTATTATTCTTAGTTGATCAGAATTTATGAGCTTATTACATATGATTTGTTTAAATCAATATATGAGATTGAACATGAATACAAGAGGGATTTTTTGTTTGTTAATATTATTGCACAAATTCAGGATACAGATTTAGTCCAAAGTCCTTTACTGAGTGAAATTCCGCCTAAAAGTCATCTCTTCTGTTCTTGTTTGGTTGCTGCCTCTTCTACAGAACAGGCTGGCATGATTAATCCAAACAAGAGGGATTAATTGGACAACCTTCTGTGTCCTGCTAGTAGCTCAGGGAATTGGCAAACTATTATCTGCTCAGATCCTCTATTTCATCACATGAATCACCCTGCCTTGAGCATCACTCTATATAAAGCGAAAATGGAGACGCTGCAAAGCATCTCTCCTTTTTATTTATTGTGAGCACTTCTCAAAATATGTATCCACTTTATTATTTTTTCCCCTTCCAGTCCAATTAGTCCATGTTCTCACAGCCGATTTTTCTTTGTAATTCACTTATTTTTAATTGGCGTGGAGTTCTGAGCTGCACCAGTTTTACAGAAATAAAATATCTGAAGAGCAGTTGTACTGTGCCTCTTTATGCCTCTATAATTTCTCTTACTTCAGGAAAAAATAAGTGCTTACTGCCACAGATCAGTGGATGTGGAATGCCTTGAAATTGCTGGGACAAAAACAAATGCCATTTATTACCCATTCTGTTAAGCCAAGAGGTTAAACTCTGATGTACATTATCTAAATTTGGAGCAACTCCAGTTCCAACATTTTGACTGTAATTTTTCCAAATTTTGCACGTGTGTGGGCGTATATTTATACACAGTCACTAAAGGACAACAGCTTTCCAATGTTAAAACTATTTAATTTTTTTGTTTATGATGCCTTGGCAAGGATTCAGTGGTCCAACTCTTATTAATGACCGCTGCTAGAAAAACCTCATACAGTATTTCAGCTTTACTCTGATATAACTAATATGTGAAGTTTACCCCTTTCATCCCTTCAGTTCTGCTGTTACTAAAATTTACTGCTCGAGTTTCTGAGTTCCAGTTCAAGAAGGCTTGCTCCAATGTCCAATGGAATTAGCTGGAACCATTCTGCTTACTTTAGTGGGCATTATATCAGGCAGTTAATCGCATCCCTCCCAGTCACCAGAAATCCCATTTACCCTTCTTGGATTCCTTTTCCTCAGTACGTGAAGATATAGTCAATAGCATTATCTGCAAAGTGCATATTGTGTACATTAATCCAACTGCCAATGTTGTAAGAGGGTCAACTGCTTTGGAGAGAGCAAAGAATAAAGTAGTACACCATGGGCACAATTCTTTGGATTGCCAGCTGTATGCAATAGATCACAGGGGATTTTCTGTAACTACCTTGAAAAAGATACTGAACAGGAGGCAAGAGTCCATTACTGACAGAAGAAAAGGCCTGTCAGAAAACCCCAGGCAGCAAGGATATAGCTAAGATCAGTACAAGAGAAAGTTTCTGCAATCCATCAAGAGAACTGTGTGCAGGTGACCCACGAATCACCTCACACCATTGTACTTTGCAGCAGGCAGTCCTTGTTGGAATTGCCCCTCTGGGCGATGAAAGCACTCTATGTGACACCTGCGAATTTGCCCTTTACTGCTGCAAACCCAAGCTGTTAAATATCACGCTCTTTTGGCTGTGATTTACTCTATTTATGGCCCTCCCTCCACCCAACCTTTCCTTACCACAAGGGATCAATTCTGGACATACAACAAAAGGCAACAATGGTTTTAATAAAAAACAGAAGGACAGGAAAGATTGATTTAGCCAATGAAGACATGCTGTAGCAATGGAGAAAAAGAAAGCAGGCAGACTAGAAAGAATAATAACAATAAAAAAGCCCATTGGTGGCTATACCAACCCATGGGCACATTTACAGTAGATGAAACCAACTGTTTTCTTAATATCCCTTGTTTCTACTGTCTTCAACAACTCTTCTAATTTAAAGGTGTATACCTAAAAATGTTCCTGAGGTTCTTCCATTTGACAAGAAACTACTTCAAGGAAGAAGTATAGTCCTGTAAGACCTGTAAGTCTTGATGCAGAGAAGCTAATTTCTCCTGTGACCTTGTGAAAGTCTTTTTTAACTTTTGTGTTCTTCTGCTTTAGGTAAAATGAGGACAGTAAACAATTCCAGGTTTGCCAAAGTACTATCAAAATAAGGTCCACTCAGAACTCTGAATTTTTTAGACCACACATTAACAAAAAGCATGCAAACAGAGCATGTTTGTAGTTCCAAAAAATAAAAGAGAGGGTACTTTGCACTAGAATTCCTAAGATGTCTGATACTTTTCTTTGACTTCTCATGTACAATCTCTTTTTTCTTGTGATCAGAAATATGCTTAATAATTTCAGATATTTATTTTCAGGTATTTATTGTCCAGTATTTCTGGACAATATGTAAGCAGAAAAGGAATTCTGTTTTGATTAAAATATTCTTCCTGAAGTGTTTTGTAACATCTGTGAAAGAGATGTACTATTGTGTTTAATGAGAAGTGCAAAATATGGAAAAAAGCTGGCCCACTGAATCCATAACCCAGCAATGAGAAGACAATGATCCTCTGCAAAGTGCATGTCAACTTGATCCAGGAGAAAAGGTTGCTAGCTGGTGTTTTAAGGTGCATGGAAGTAGGTGAATCAGCTATATCGGTGGCAAAGCCATCACTGGGACCATCCAAGTTCCTAATGTGTTTTTCTAATTGTATTGAATACATTCAGATTAGCAAGGCAGTATCAGCAACTGTGAAAATTGTGAAAAGCAGAAGAGCAGCTCTTACTAAAAATTCTTGAATAATCAAGCATTGAATGCAATAACTGACAGGTTATTTTCTACATATGCATATACGGAACTAACTCAGTGTAAAACTTAGCAGAGATGTACAAAGATGTAGGCTGAGTAACAAATGAAAACAGGAATCAGTATCTATTTCCATTATTTCTGGATAGCTTAATTCAAACTGCTTAAATGTATTTCCTGTTTTTGTTGTTCCACAAAGGACACTCGCCCTGGTCGTAAACCTACAATATAATACAACACCATGTTCATCATGATTTCCAGTCTCTGCTCAATAGTCTGGTATTACCAGCATAGGCCTGTGGAAGATGCGACTCGGTCCTTCAGGCTCCACACCTTTGTTGAGTCTGTTCAGCCCCCCACTATACTGAGTATCAAAATAATAAACAATGTGGAAAAGAGATCTGGTCACCATCCGTTTGACATGAAATTTCTAGGAACTGTTCTGATATATTTTATATCCGCAACAAATTTTCTTCATTTTTGTGCATTTCAGTTCTCTCATTTGTAAAAAGGTGGACATATTACTTCAGTAAAAAATTGTAAGGATTTAACTGTTTGTCAAAATAGGCTTATTCTCAAATCAAACTTTGTAAACAAAACAGTTTAATTATTGCTTTTTAAGCTAAACAGTACTATTTCAGTAGTATTTAATGACTCCAGCATAAGTCATTGGAATAGGTCTTGTGCATTTAATATTTTACAACATGGATTCTGCCCCCAAATAATTCACAGCTGGAACAGGTGACAGGTTGAGACAAAAGGACATTTTACTGACTCTATTTCAAAGGTATGTTTGGTGACAAGTCAGAGTAATATGCCCAAGACTACAGGAAACTCAAGTGCCCTTGAGGCCTGCTTCTGCATCTTTACGATAGAACCTGCCTCTTTTCTGCTGCTAGGAACGTGGTCTTCCTGACTTAATGAGGTCCACAAAGTTAAAATCCTTCGATGGTATTTTGAAAATATAGCCACTGAAATCTTCTTTAACAAGGAGAAAAATGCACTGCATCTGAATTTATAGCCATTATCAGTGCACATTACTTTAAATATTAACAAACCCTTTTCTCTTAAAACTTTACAACTCAGTTTTCATAATGGTTCAGTAAATATAAACTGTATATACATATATATCTACAAGAACGCCCCCACCTGCATTCCACTAGCAGAACTAATATTAGAGTGCAAATATGGACAGTAGGAGAGGGCAGTAAAACAGATTACCATATATAACTGTCCCTCAGAAACCAACTTGACTTTTATTATGCTCCTGAATGAAATTATTACATGATCTATAGAATATTGAGCCTTGTGATGATTCAGGACAGAAAGACATTATGCTGTATCATTTATTTATGTATTTATCTAGTTATCATCTTCTTATTAAGTATCACACTTTGCACATTAGGAGTACAGAAGACTGCAATACTCAGCTATACTACTGTGATTAAATTATCGCTTACAGGGCTACAGACACGGTCCAAACCATTTGCTCATTCTCAAGGTGTGAGTTTCTAACAGAAAGAGAAGACTCACCTCTTTATTATAGTGAACTGGGTGCTGCATGTAATATACATCGGAAATGATTTTGATTACCAGAACTGCAGGCTCCTAGCACTTGCAGGAAATTGTGTAGCCAGAGGTCTGTGTTTGTGTCTGCCCCGAGGCATAAGATCCAACAGAACTGTAAACTGATGGATCATTTACGGGAAACTCAGATTCACCACTCTTTGCCCTCACCCAAGGAATGAAGTACCCAGAAGCTCTAACATCCAGTTCCAGCCTTGCTAAACAGTACTTTATCTTTCTGCTTAACTAATACATTCAAGTACTGATGCACGCATGGAACTGAATGAATCCTGAGCTAGATACTTCAGTATGTAACATGACTTTAGGATGATCAGACAAACTTCACATTGACTTTCATTTCAAAAACTGGGAACATCACAAGACTTAAGTTACTGTAAATAAACTGATAAGAATTACCTGTGAAATGCAGTTATGTTTCAGTCACTGCTTGCTCAGAAGGCCTGCAATAACACGCATGCAGAAATCAAGGTTGCTTTTATTTTGTCACGTCTGTCAGGTAGCTCATCAGGATCACACGGTACTATCGCTTGTGCCAGCATTCAGCCTCCTTGCCATTTGTAATCATCTGCAAAACCAAAACATGTTCTCAAGCCAAATAAATCTTTAATAGCTAGAGTCAGCGATGTCGTCTCAATGTGCACGTAACAATGACTGGCTCTCTCAGAAACCAATGCTAGAAAACCGTAGAGAAGTGCATAAGTCAGTCTTGGAATTTGCCACCATTCATGTGAAACAAATGTATTGCTCTGCATCCTCAACAGCAACGTACTTTTCAAAATAGCCCATGGCAAAATTTTCAAGAAAAATTAAACCAACTACCACATAAAGCTGCCTTTGGCAGGAGGCTTTTGATTTCACGTCTTTGGGGGGGAAAAAAAAAAAAAAAAAAAAAAAACAAAAAAAAAAAAAACATTCTCCATGAAAGACGTAATACCTGCCAAAAGAAAATATCCTTGTTCCTTCCTCACAAATCCCATACATATGCACAAATTCATCAAAGTATACATCTTAGTAACACAACTTCATCAGCTCTTAAGAGTCCATTTTTGAATAAATAAAAACAGATTTCTTTTTTTTTTTTTCCCCACAAAAGCAGAAGGGTCCAAGGGTTTCAGCAACAAAATCTTAAATGTTTTTTATGCTGTACATGTTCTTGTAGACATGTCTTGTAGACAGAATTACTTCTGAAAAAGAAGGCAGAACACTGGTTTGTCAGGCAGTACAGGTGACATCCATTTTTGTTGCAGAGAGGAAGTAAAGCTAAGATGAGCCTTAACTGGTACAAAAGAACAGTGTTTGCTCTCTAAAATACAGATTTCATCCAACTGGAATGCAGGCTTTTAAGAGGAGGCATATAGGATGTATATTTGTGCATAAACCACCAATATTACCACCTTCAAGTTTCTCAAAAATATTAATTAGCATCATTTGAATCATAAAAATAACAATAGCACAGAAAGGAAAGGAAGTATTTCAAAGAAGCTAAATTGACTTACAGCAAGATTTGGATCTTATTTTTCTGTAGAAAGCCAATGGCTTATCCTGAATGAAATGCTAACTTGGAAAACCGTGTACTTCTTTGGTTTTACGACAGAATTGCATCCTTTATTTCAGCTATTGACTGGCAAATTCTACACAAAAATGAACCTAATGTAAGGCACAACAGTTACTTATTAGAGTTGTGTCTAGTACTACAAATAGTGACACAATACTTTTCCTATCCACCTTTATGGTGAGGGTATAGTCCTCCTCTTATTTGTACCACTAAAATCTACATTAGTTCCAGTGGAAACAATAGACTATTCCAGATTCATACCACTGAGTTTAAAAGGGAATGTCGTCCCTTCTCACTCGAGTGTACATCAATCTAGTTTAGAAATTATTATTTTTTATGAAATATAATACATTATAATGTCACATGTACAATAAGGAACCCCAGAATGGGAAACCAGTTTTAACAAGTGAAATTTGGAATTAATGTTATAATTGGCAAATATAAATGAAGTGTAATTTAGTCACTAGGGAACTGTTATTTTGGTAGATATTGTATAACTATCTATCTCTCTCTGTTGCCCAGCTACAAACTCTGAAGGACTCAAAGCCTTTTTAGAAATCCAATTTGTGTAAAGCAAGGTAGAAAAGCTTCAAAAAAAAAAAAAACCATACACACCTTGCTATTCAAAGCATGAATGCCCCTTCAACCTAGTATTTCTATTGAATTTATAGACTCTTCTTATGAATACATGTCAGGCACTCTGGCATGCTGCTAGGTTAAGGGTTCTCCCATCTATTGATCTCAGTACAATAAGGAGTAATCAGAGCCACTGAAATTTGATTTTTATGTGATGGAAATGTGCTGAATCATAGCTTATTGTAACGCCCGTGTGTTTCAGAAACATTTATAAAACAGGTAGGAGGAGGGCTAAATCAAATCATATTCAATGCATGTAGGAAATGTCTTTAGAAGGCATTGAAGGGTCATCAAAAACAAACCCTGTATGGAGAAAAAGCCCTAAAATAAAAATTAGAAACAGTGGGAGTAACAGGAAGACACAGAAAAAATCATGGAAAAGAAAGCCTAAATTATAATTATAATTAAATAAAGTTTCTAAGACCACTCAGATTTATAAATGTATATGTGAATTATATTATCTCAAGAAGACACAATTATCTGGTTTAGAGTTGCAGTTAAGTACATCAATGAATTTGGTTTACTTTAAGTCCCATACCAGAAAGGGGCTGTGAACTCAGCTCTCATTGCTGCAAATAAGAGCTGAAGGTGTTTGGCAATTTGCAAATTCAGTCTAAAGACAGAGAGAACAGTTGATGGTAACTTGTGATACAAAGGACTTACTGGTGCAAGACTGAGATAGCAGCTTATGGAGTGAATGCCGCTGCATAATGAGGAAGACAAATTTCAACCCTATTAAGCATGATGAAGCTATTAAAACATTTCATATCTGTTCCTATCATGATAAATACTACATATATGCCAGTAAATTATGGGCATATTAGATTAGATATAATTTAAACAACAAAGTGTTTTCATTGATATTGAGACTACATAAAATCCATCCCAAACCACCTGTAGAACGGTTTCAGAAGCTGAATACACATCACTGAAACAGCAGAGGACAGGTGACATCATCACAGCGAGGAGGTGATGAATTAGTGAGGTACATGATATATTTAGTGACATAGCTGGAGAAATTAATAAGTGACTAACCTGCTATATGGGTGTGTTTATGAGTACAAATACAGACATATATAACAGATATGCACCTACATAGGAGAGGGATATAAGACAGCTTGTCTATATAGAGAGCTAGCTGCAGGTATAAATCTAGTACAACTTATTTCACAGAATCACAGAATCATTTAGGTTGCAAGAGACCTCCAAGATCACCTAGTCCAACCTATTTCAAATCTACAAAACCAGATCACTGTGAAAAAAGAGTTAACAAATTCAGCATCTCCCCCACACTGAATAAGTCTCATTTTTATGCAAAACCTAAGCTTTACTTTTCATTTAAAAAACTAAAAATTCACTCAGGTTTTAAAACAGTCTCTTCTTTTTAAAATGTAAAAGAACAAATAGTATCTGATTCTCCATTACTTACCCATTACTTCTGTTTCTTCCTCTGAGCTGGGTTAGGGTGTATAAATACTTCATGAGAACATTATTTATAGAGTCTCAAATAAAGTGAAGCTTTGAAACCAAAAGCATTAACTCTGGGCTCCCCTTGTATAATAACTGGTTGCCTGTAAGTATAAGAGTTAGTTGACAAGTAAATATTTATATTATAAAACACAATTTAGGCTAAAGTGAAAAATTTGGACTTTAAAAGTTGAAGGAAATCATTTAAAAAACAAACAATAAGCTCAGCTGCATCTAAGAATAACAAAAATAATGTTGGTGTCTTTTGTGCCAGACTGACAAATATGATCAGCTATAGTATGATATGAAAAACATTCTGGGTGACAAAGAAAATTAATATTATTGTTAATAGTGTTGTTGCAATTATGTATTTGTGGGGGTATCACAATGACACTGTAAATTAACTACTATTAATTAGCTGCTATATTCCACCCTAGAGATGGCATCATTTCAGAAACTGCTAGCAAGAAAACTAATGAATGTCAGCTTAGCTTAGATGGTAGCTTCTGTGGTCTAGGTATCTGCCCAACAGGGGCTAGATTTGGATCCTCTACGTCATTTTGCAAAGGCCACGTATTCACTTCGTTCTTAACATGCAAGGGGTACGGGGAAACGCTTCAAGGCCCCTTTCTCATAAGGATCCCCACCACTGTAACTCACCGGCGATCAAAGAACAGCCGCAGACTGCTAGCACAATGTGCAGTGCCATGCATTGTGCCCTGTCACGAGTGCTCCTCTTGGTCAGCCTGCTCCTTGCATCAAAGTACTCAGGAAAAGGGAGAAAGTGAAGCATGGAAGCCACCAAAGTCAATGGGCGGGCTGAATCCCTAGGCAGGGAAAGAAGGGAAGGAAACTCACAGGACTGGCCAGGAACACAGGACCCCAGCCTTCCAAGAGCATCCCGCTCTAATTTAGATGATTAGCGTAACAACTCATTTCGCTAAGTCCATTACTAACCATGAGGAAGACCAATAAAGCATGCTATCAGCACACTGCCTTGCGCTTGGCTGCATTTCTAGCGAGTAATAAAACTGCAGAGGGGCCGAGATAAACACGACAGACATCCCGAGCTCACCAGCAGGGATTCAAACCTGCAGCTCGTGCTGGCAGCGCATCCAGCTGCTCTCCTCTCTCCTCAACCCAAAGCACACTCAGGCAGGTCAGCTGCTCTGGCTCCTATTGAAAAGGGGAGCCAAGCCTGCGAGCCAGCTGGAGTGTGTTCTGTAATTAACTCTTCCATTAACAAGTACTCCTTGCTATTTGCTGAGAGTATTTACTATACATTTGTGAGATTACAAACCCAACAAAAAACCATCAGTCTATTTCATTTCTTGGCATGAAATAACGAACACAGCTCTATTTAACTACAAAACAACTTAAAATAAAAAGTGGTAGGTGTTGGCATTTTTGCCTCTTGCAAAATGATTATGAAATTAAACCTTTTATTTGATAACATATAGAGAACAGCTTGGAAAGGGAAGGTGCAAAGATGGATTCCAGCCCGTCTGTGGATTTGAGTGAGGAAATACTGAAGGTACGGGAGCAGCACGCTGCTGTCATCAGCCCTGTCCTGTGCCGCGCAGGCAGGGAGCAGCCGGAGGGGAAGCGCACGCCTTAACCCAAGGGATGAACGCAGCCCGCAGCATCACATCCAAGCCGGCGTTAAACCACTGCGTTCTGTTAGCGAGAACGATGTGAGCACAGAACAAATCACCGCATCCCCCCTCCCGTACCCCAAACCATCGCCGCGCTGCGGCCCTGGGGCCTGGCTGCTGAGCTCTGAAGCGGCTGCTCTCTGAGACCCCTGCCCCCGGTCAGCAGAGCCAGGCGGCGCTGAAAGCCTGCAGCACCCAACTCACTGCGAGGGGAAAGAAATCCGCAGAAGAGGAACCTGTGACCGGTGGGAGACCCTGGGGACCCCGCTCCCTCGGGGGGGAGCACAGCTCAGGACAGGGCCCCGGTCTTGCCTGGGCGGCTGGAAGATGGCGGCGGCCACGGTGGAAGCTTCTGGAACAGCGAGCCGTGCAGCAGGCCCCGCCCACCCTGACAGCACAACGGGCTCTGTCACCATTGGCTGGGGCGAGGCGGGGTTCAGCACCATTGGCTGGGGCGGGGCGGGGAGGCGGGCTCGAGCTGTTGCTCATGGCCCTGAGGCGCTGAGCCCCCTGAGGCGCTTCAGGGCAGCCTCCATCTCCAGCGCCTAACCGCGATCCCTGTGCGTGGTGCACGCTGTGGGCTGAGTAACCACCCGTGCGTTTAATGTTCTGCTCCCTTGGAAAGGCCACTGACAGCTTGTAAAAACAGGCTGGCGTTTTTATAATCACCGCTGCATTTTCTGGCCGTACGTTGTGCGAGACATTAACGCGCTGCCCAGCACCAGCGAGGGCGCGGCGTACCGCGCACGGGGCTCCCGTACTTTGTTTCCATGAGATTAGATAATTCATTGTGCTCTTCCTGGGAGTGAGTCAGAGCCCATCAAGACAATTGCTTGAGCTTCAAAGGGCTTTGTAGAAAAAAAATCCCATGTATTGATCTGTTCAGCAAAGCAGGGCTTTCAGCACCGAGAGCTGCAGATTTCCTCAAAAATTTTTCAAAGGGACAAGAGAGCGGACCAAGTTTGAAGGCATCTGTGGAAAGGCTGCTATTCCAGCAGTCCAAGTTTTTAGTCAGCTTTGCAAAATTTTGTTATCAGTTTACTCTTTTTGGGAAAGCAAGACACCTCCTATTTTCCTTTTGGAAATAGCAGTTAATAGTTTATAAATGTATTTATAAATTGCTAATGAAAATAAAAACTGTAAGTCATTATTTTGTTGCCTTCAGACAACAGAACCAAAAGATTCGGGTTTCTCCCAGCATGGTGGAACTAGCACCGTAACGGGAGATGGAAAAGCTGTATCGCTCCGTTGCAGAGGTTAAGTGGGCAGGCCAGGAAGACTTTGGTAAATATGTCAGAATTTACTTAAGCCTTAATTTTGCCAGTATAAATATTCATACAGCTTTACCAATGGAAAAGCAACAGAAGTTTCTCAGAGACACCAGGGTTTGAAAGACAGGCATCACATTAGATACCTTGTTCTTTTTTATGCTTTAAAATACATATCTCTTCAGACGCCAGAACACATCTCCACTTGTTTACTAAGGTGATGTGATCTTCATTCCGTGGACCAACCCCTTTGCAAAGCATTGAATTTCACATGAAGTTGCTAGACTGGGTTTAAATACATTCTTACATTTTGTTTTCAAACAATCTTCTGTGTATTCTCTTTCTTGAGAGCATACAAAGGGATCTCTTTAGCATACTGCATGCACCAGGAGAGAACATCGGTATTCTGGGCTTGCAACTGGAAACAGTTAATTCAATTTTCTCTAGTATAACTGTTTTCCTTTAAAAATTAAGTTGGCTATATGCAGTAAGTAGATGTAAATTGTTTAATTCCCATTTTATTCTCTGTTTTCTTAAATTTGTAGTGTTCTCTCCTGCCCTAACACCTCCTTAAAAAAAGAAAAAGAGAAACAACAACAAAAAAAGCAAGTAGGTATCAGGACTGTTAATAATTGATGAAGCATTTGTAAACCCTTAGCAAATGAACAGTCAAGTGACACATGAATAAAACATTTGAAAAAAAGTCTCTGTCTGACAGCTAACAGCATTCTGAAGCTGAGCGTAAAATATACAGGTATTATTTTAAAGCAGCATGTGTGCAGTATGAAAAGTAAGGCTGGGAAAAGCGCTGGACCTCTGCTTTGTTTGCACGTGTTCGGTAGGGAAGGTTGCATGCAAGGGGACTTTAATACTTACTCGGCTCAAAATCCTTTCCACACGTCTCAGAACAGTTGGTATCTCATCCCTCCAGTAACAGCCCCTTTGCATAGTTCCTGCATTGCTCTATTTCTTAATAGTTACCGTGAGATTAATACACTCCCTGGCATTGATGTTATACTGATACAAAGGCTCTTTTATTGGCATTACTTACTTCTCACAATTTACTGAAGTAATATTATAATGTTAGTACTATTTCACTGTTATTTCACCATAATGCTTTTGTATTGTCATACACACACATCTCTCTGTCTGCTGCTTCTTGCCTTGCCACTCTAAGTGTAAAAGACACAATGAAAATAATGCATGCATGAAATACAGAACGCAGTGACTAGTAAAAAGTCTGAAATTGACATAACCCAGATTTCACTTGAGTGGTGGTAGCCCACAAAGTACCCACCTTGCTCCTAGGCAGAGAATACCTTCCTCATTCCTTCCATCAAATAAACAGGACATTTCACTGCATCAGATTCTAAACAAAGAAATAAGAGGATGCATCAGCTTTCAAACAATGGCATTAAGATTTCATCATACTGTCAATGAAAGAAGATTTAATTAATTTGCTTTACCTGTCTCAGCTTGCGCTAGACAAACAGAAGAGGGCTTTTACTGAAGAATATTAAATGTGAAGTTTTAAGAAGAAATTACTGCATAATGTCAAGCTTGTTAGTTACTATGGATGGGAGTGAATCAAAAATCCAACTTCT
This sequence comes from Anseranas semipalmata, assembly GCA_013399115.1. Lineage (NCBI taxonomy): Eukaryota > Metazoa > Chordata > Aves > Anseriformes > Anseranatidae > Anseranas > Anseranas semipalmata. Next base: position 733,424 of record VXAA01005292.1, read on the forward strand.
AAACTCCTCCATTCTTGAGTTCAGAGGAATGATGGATATGGAAATGCATGTTTAAGGGAGAAAAACAGTGGTTTTATACTGTGAAAAAGCACCACACAGGAATTCTGATGCTACATGACTAAATATAAAGGCATTGTTTGGCTGAGTTTTTTGTGTTTTTTTTTTTTTAATGGACAATCATGATATTTAGATGTAGCCTGCAGAGTATGAAAAAAGTGTTCTTTCCGAGATCCATACTCACACATTTCTGTTGAGAAGCTTTGCAGCCATACAGCGCATAATTATCATTGCTGTTTCCTGTAAGAGGTCATCTGAAGCTCACAAGTTGGTGCTTCCATTATGCACCAGTTACACTCCTCTCTGTGTTTCCATTTGCAAGTTATAGATTACCTATACATTTCAATTACAGTCTTCCCCCACCTCATTTAAATACATTGCTGGGGTAACAAAGGTTGAACAGAGCGACTGCAGAAATAATTACTTATGTGATAACTAGAGTCTTTCAGTGGGGGCATTAGATTTGACTTTTATAGGGCAGGCATTGGCAAAGGAGAGGGAGGTGGAGGAAGAACTGACTGAGCTCATGCAGTTTTGATCACAAGTCAGAAACCATGTTTAGCTGTCAAAGGTACTGTTAGGGAAAGTTGCCACAAAGGAATAAAAGGATGGAAGAAGAAAAGAATCTCCCTTGCTCAGGAATGTTTGTACATTTTAAATGACAGTTTGAAATGCAGAAAACGCTTGACTGAATCTTGCATTATTATCTTTTTACTTCAGTTCTAATACAAAAAGGCTGGTGAGGAGAATGTCCTGATGATCCTGTCATTAAAGTCACTGGATAACAAACTTAAAGACCTGTAATTCTAATAAAAACAGCTAGAGAGCGGATAACAAATATATAACACCAAGTTCTGCTTTTTAAAGCACTTAAATAAAATTTTCATGTAGAATTTATTGTTTAATATCAATCTGGGGGGAAGGGTTTATACACCATTAAACAAGCAGATCCTTGTGTTTTTTCTTTTTAAACCGGGTAGACTGAAACCAGATTCCAGTTCTGATAAATTAACTGGTTGAAGTAGCCAGTTAATAGCAGGTCCAGGTTAACATGAAGTAACTGACATTCCACAAAGTACTTGTAAGCAATGTTTTTTTTACCACTTTCTCTATTGTAGTTGCAGATCTTGCCAGCCTTTGTTATATTGCATAGCATCTCACAAAACATAAATAGAATAAGAGGCAATGTTAATATGTTGTTAGGATATTTTTCTAGTTGTGTGATGGAAGTGCAAGGAAATGCTTTGCTATAATAAATCCTACACATTATTATAATACAAATGAATGCTATAATAATGGCAAGGAACTGCTTTATGAAAGGAGCGTATACAGGTTAAATTAACACATTACAGTGGCATGATTTCCTAAAGAATCTTTAAACCCTTATGGTTAGATTTTCCAACTGACTAGGAATTCCAGGATTTCAGACAGCATGCACAGCCTTGAGCCCTTCAACATACAGCTGACATGGGACTTCTCACGGGGCCTTTGCAGGAAGGTGAATTTCCCTCGCTGTGTACTTTATGACCCAAAGCACACAGTATGCTCATTGCTCTTGATTTTGTTTTTTTAGTTCTCCCTTCACGGGTATTGAATGCTTCTGGCTTTTCAGTTAGCATCTTAGTTCAGATGAGGAGTGTGCTTTTGAAGTAAATTGCCTGATCATCTCTATTTCCTATGCTTTGGTTGACACGTGGAGTGTATAAACTAGATAGGTTACAAAGCCTTCCTCTCGTATCTGGAGGACTGGAGCTAAGGTGCAGTTTACAGATTTAGAAAGGCTAGAATAGCCATTATGATCCAGACAGCCTGACTTCTATAAAATAGGCCAGAGAACGTTGCGAGATGATTTCCCTGTAAACCAGATGAAAATGCCTTAGAGACACACATCATTTCTATTTAAAGAACACAGGTACCAGTTAACCACACCATCTCTACACAAATTATTCAAGTCACTCATTATCGTCACTTAAAAAAAAAAAAAAAGAAAGAAAATCGATCCCCCAGATTACTGTTTTTGCAGGATCAGAAGGGCAGTGCCACTGTGCCTGCACCTTGGCCCTACACGCAAAGCTTGCTGCCACCTCCAGCTGGGTGTACCTGGTGGTCCCACCGACGGCCCTGAAGTTCCTTTGCGTACACTCTGTGTGAGTGAGCAAACTACAGCCCCAAACCTGATTTTGTCTCCAGCACCACTGAAAGTGTTCTTCTCTCTCCAGGCAGTTTCTCAATGAACTTTTACTAACACAATATTTTACAATTAGCAGTCGTTCCATTACATATTCAGGAAAGATAGTAAGCAGGTATAAATCTTTGGTTCCATCTCCATCAATATTTCTGTCCCTGTCCCTTTAATTGCTATTGACTACAGAAGGTATTTTTTCATTGAGGCATGAGGTAAAGTGATATTGATTACAGTAAATGAACTTTTCTGTAGTCCGAGTCAATTGGGAAGGTACAGAGAAGAAACTGCAAGCATGTTTACCTTGTACATGAGTAAAATTCCTCTTTAGAAACTCTCTGACCTACTTCCTGCTGCTTGACTAAAGGGCTGTTTAAGGTAAACCGTCATTTCTACTGTTTAATGCAAAAAAATCAAATGCTGGGAGTTTGGACAGAATGAAAATCAGCTGCATTTACTTGATGTATTGAAATACAAGAGAAGAAAATTAGAACCAGAACAACTTTAACTTTTAATCCCTCATGTAAGGAGCTTTTGCCATGCAATTTTTTTTTATTTTTATTTTTTAAATCACAACTGCGTATTTCATTCTGGAGAAATAGTGGTATGAAAACAAAGAAATCCCTATCAGCTAGAGATCCCTATCAGATTTTATATATCTCTTAGTACCTAGTGCCACATTCAACTTTGTTTGTGATTGAAAAAGTGCAAGAATGTAGGCACCTGCCACAATTCATCTGTACGTTTGAAATATTCAGGATTCAGGGAACGTTGCTCCCCATTTCAGTGCACTTAAGATGTGTGACCAAATCACTTTCATCACAGCTCCACATAAGCCTTATTAATTTAAGCTTTTTATAAACTAAAAAATAGCATTCCTTGGATCAAAAGTAGCATGAAATACTAATTGACTTATTTAACAGCACCATCTAAACATCCTAGCTGAGGGCTTTATAGTGCTGCATACTGTACAAACCTGTAATGAAACTTGCATCTAAACAGAACAGGCAACTAGCAGCAGAAAGAAAAGTGTCTTCCTTTTTTCACATTAGCTAAAGTATATAGCATAAATGACATAATTCAGCATGCATGCTTAAATTATATACTTTGTTTTCGTTGTGTGCCTAAATCTGTGTATGTAGCTGGCCATGCCCTCAAAAAAATCCTGTGGCTATGCCAGAGGTTTCTGGGGATGCGTGATCCTCTTACCTTGCAAGGCTCGATTCAGGAAAGGCATTGCAATTCACTCTTACATTTAATTAAGTCTCATCTTTCCAGAAATGTGCCAATACACTCGATAAACACTCCTCATAGTTTTGCCTTAATGCCTGTGAAGCTATTTGCTAAAACAGGGATTTAATTCATGTTTTTCTAAGGAATAGAAAAAATATATCTTCACGACAAAACCTATTTGCTATACTAATTTACTGTAAAACAATAATTCAGGCAATGAGATTACTCCCTTTAATTAATCAAATCCTTACGTTCCTATTGCACTGTCATACAGCATGTGCTGACATACATCAAGCAGTAACAACTAGTGCGCGGTGTATTTTGCTTACACTAAATTCTTCAGGCAGCATCTTCTCTGTGCATCTCCCACCGTGCCTTAAGAGATACACGTCTGACAATGACCAAAGCCAACTCTCAGTCAAGGCTCGAGCAGTCCTTTCCAGGTAAGCTAGGTACTAGTCAGAACACCTGCCTGCAAATTCTTCCCGAGTTCTCTTTCAAAACTGTAATGCCCGAAGTTCTGGGACAAGGGCTTGTTTGAATGACTTCTGAATTTTCTAACAAAACCTTAACCAGTGTACAGATCCAGAATTAGGAGAGCTGATATTTTTGTTATGCTATGACACCGTACAAGTTTCACTGACAGGAAGGAGAACTATTCTGGAACCACTACTGCATTAGAAAAAAGAGCCAGTGGCACCTCAAGTGCTGGTTAAATGCTCCCTTGTGTAGGGCAGCTCCCGGCTGCGGCACGGGGCTGCGCGCTCCTTCCCGCGGCGGGAGGAAGAGGGGAGAGCGGGAGGGGGGCGCGGGGCCGGCTGCTCCCCTGGGGTCACCGCGCGCTGACCTCTCTTGTGCCGGGATGGAAACGCATCAAAGTAGGAGATGAAGGGAAATCCAAGGAGAAGGTTACCCTTGCTTTTCACTCTTGAGGATCATTAGAAGTTGTTCATCTGCCCCAGGCAAGTAATTTCTGTAATTATTTGGAAATAAACACTTGTCACACTTCTTTCACAGTCTGTATATTTCTTTCATTTGTTTTGTTTCTTTCAAGTAATGATATGTTAAAATTATTATTTTATTAGATCCGTCATGCTACTTCCTTTGCTATTTTTCTTTTATTATTTTATATTTATTGTCCTCACAGTTCTGTTTCCTTCCACAATATTCTTTCCATTACATCACCTATGCTGTACTTTCAAGATTTGATTATATTCTATTTTTTAACATGCATCTTATTTTAGTTAACTGTTTTTCAGCATTGACCTATTTATGGCCATTTTACCATATTTTTTGCTTCCTTCCTCTTACTTCTCTTTATTACTTTACCCATGTTTATGTGTGTGTTTCTCTGTACTACAGCTTTTTTTTTTTTTTGGTCTTTTTTTCATATGGTAAAGTCAGTTTTCCTCCTTTACTGTGATCAAAGAGTTGTTACTCACCCTTTACCTAACTCTGGCCTCAGCCAGCTACTGAATTACTACAGTTAAATGGTAGTGCTTCTGATTGTCTTTCTGTCATTTGTCTTTCTTTCTGTTCAATTTTAACTTTTACAGGCAGGACACCAGTAGTAGAACCAGGGACTCTAAGAAGCCATTTAGTTCTATCTACCTGGTAAAATTAAGGCATTTCATAAAATTTGTGGGGAGCAAAAGTAGGGAGAAAGAAGGGGGAACTCTCCCTTATTTTATAAGTGATGATAGCTGGTGGGAATCGGTCTCCTGAGCTTCACATTTAAATTAGCAGGAATCAAAAGCACTTCCTTTCCCTAATAGATTACAGTCCTCCCTGATCAGGCTCCTGTATTTACATTCAATAACATATTCTCCTTTCAGAGGCTCTGTGGAGGTTTTTTTTTATGGAAACATCAATAGTTTCTACCTCTCTCTGCACTCATTTAGTCTGTTTACAAAACACTATCAAATGTCGGTATCTCATCTGTGATTCATTTCCTGACATTTAATTATTGTTCCATAAATCACTTATCCAAAGAAAAGAAAAAGTGTAACAAGATTTTTAAAATATTGGTGATGTTATAATTATTTTCCACTTAATCTTATGAAACCCCTTGGTGCTGTTAAAGAAAACCTGAACGGAAAACACTACAAATATGTCTCTTAAATGTTAGCTACAGCTAGAGGAATGGAAGATTTATAACCAGGCTTAGAAGTGTATTTATATGGAATGCAGTAATCATAACATTTTATTTTATAATGTCTTTCATCCAAGTGGATCTTAACACACTCTTTGCTCCTTATGTACTTTTTATCCTGTTGCAGAATGAATAGCATTTGTGTGACGAGACACTTTCAGATACATGGAAGCCCTTAAAGAATGGGCAAAGCCTGTTTACTCTATTGCTTTCCTAAACTGGAAAATAGAGAATTCTGTTTTGGTCTTCACTGTGTTCTTGTTTCGCATGGGGAAAATGGAGAATCAGTTTGGGCATAAATGATGGACTCATAATTCCAAGCTGTAATAAAGGAGGAGTGCAGTACACTTTCTTGCTGATATTATACAATTATTTGTGAGGAAGGGAGTAGAATGACATCTGGATTTAAAAATAGGGGAAATTAAAGGATTTCTGACAAGAAGCAGCTGTTACTATTGGTTCTACTAAGTCACTTGAAAATGGTGTTAGAACTTTCAATGATGGAAAAATAAGTCAGTTTGAAACTCAATTTTTCATAGTGGCTCAGAAATTCGCACTGGGTTTAAATATTAATAAAGCTTAATCATTAGTACTTACAGACTCATTTAAAAGTGTATTGTTATTTTCCTCAGTTTTGTATATGCACATCTAAGTGCTTTTGCTTTCTTGTAAACATATAGATTAGAAAAACTATGCAAGGATGAATGGGACACGTTGATTCAGCAGAAATTATTTTGGTCCTGAGAATCTGAAGGGATAAGGAAATTGCTACCCTATTTTTGTTTTTAATCTTGATAGGCTAGAGGACATCCAAAGTGGTGAAGCTGCCTGCCTACAGTCCCAGGATATCACCTTACTGAAACAACAGCAACAAAACACCAGAAGAACGGTGAGTGTAAGGGATATGGCTACATGAAGATAACATACGCGATTTGTCTTTTTGGAAATCAAAGCCCAGGATAAAGGATCGGATATTTTCTTCCCCTCTGTCCTTTCTACATTCATCAACGGCTATAGACTGAGTATAAAGAACTGGCCTTTAGGGCATAATTATACAAAGAAAATCAAACACTAGGATAAATAGTTTGCAGGTTGTTTTTTTTTTTTTTTATTTGACTATCATTAAGTGAAGTGAGAGTGAAAGATGTAAATAACTTGACTAATTTATAATCGTTATGAAAATTCAGTGCTGGAAGGAATATTCCTTTGAGAGTGTATTTTAGTATTATGTCAAATTATGTTTTGAGTCCAACACTAGGCTTCTCAATTATTCCTAGAAGGGCAGAGAGACAAGATAGCTTCTAAACATGCAAACCACACCATCACAACAATATAACCACAAACATCTGTAGGGAATACATCTATCCTCACCTAGCATAAGTTGAATACTCCAGCTACAAGTAAAGTTCTATCACTCCTCAAAGTTTTTTCTTCCAAATACTTCACTTAAAATGCTATTTGCTCTTCTGTGATACCTTTCATCTAAAATCTTACAGTGCTTTGCAGGCATTCATTAATTAAGCCTCAAACCGCACCTGGGAATCAGGAAAGCCTTTCTAATCATTTCATGGCACAGCTAAATGGTTTGTAGAAAGTCACCCCAAATCATTCCAACCATGGCTCCATGGTCATCAACACTGAATGGATTCTCTGTCAGATCAACCCAATGGTATTATTATTTGGATCAGTTGGGGCTGATTTTCAAAATACCAGGGTACATGATATACTTTTTAGGACAGCTTCATGCCATCTGCAAGATGACTGACTATGCTTGATCCAGCATAAAGTATTTTGGGAACGGAGGAGAAAGCATTCTCTCACGTAGCAGGAGGTTTCTTCAGTTCACAACCAGCGTGCAGTGCACATAAAGGGCAGCGTTTCTTTTTCCTGTACTGAGCTTTGCAAGGCTAGGAGACAGAAAGCTGCAATGTAATGACTGCCTGGATCCATAGTCCCTAAAGTCCATGAAAACACAGTCATTAACTTGATTTTAAAAGATGTACTGCACAGACATCCTAGATTCACATATGGGCACCTCACAGGACTTGTTATAAGAAAAGGGTACTGGAGCTTACATCCCTGGTCTTTTATCACACAACACAAGGATGTGTGAGGAGCGCAGAGGCAAAGTACAGACCAGAGGTATGCATCTTGCTTCACATTTTCAACCTGAAATTGAATTGTTTTCAAGTATTTTATGCTATTTCTAGAGAAGCATAACTTGGAAACAGGAATGACAGCTTATTCTGACAGAGCATAAAGCAATCATTTGGCTTCCTCACCTTCACAAGTGATAGTTAAACAGAGGTGCCTAACTTGATACACCCTGATCTAAGTTTAAGCACCAGTGACAGTGCTCACACTGCAGGTGACAGGGGAAGCCGTGCTAACTCAAGTTATCAAGCGTGTCTCAGCTTGGATATCCAGTTATTGGAGTGAACATATAGACGAGCTGCAAAAACAAGCCAGGATAGAGTGCTTGCTAAAAATACATGAAATCTTTACAGGATCAATCGACTTGTCCCTTCTTTCCTATGCCTTATATTTACATATCTGTTAATGTGGATACTACCATTTGCTAAAAATCTAACCCGCAAGAAAACATATAACCAAATTATGCTAGAATATGAGTCTAGCAAGCTTTACACTACCAGACTTCCCAATATTCTAGCAAGCTTTACACTACCAGACTTCCCAATATTCTAGCAGAGATCAGATTTTTCCCCTGAAATTCACTAACTCTTCTTTCCAAACTCTGCAATGTGATTCCAAATATACTAACAATTTCCAAGTCATCTGCGGGAATTAGCGCAACATGTTGTACATGCAAATCTACCTTTCAAAGGTTTACTTTTGCTTTAATCACCAGCACTAAAAGGACCTAGTGTTTCCCTTTCATCTGGCAGCAAATTAATTATAAAAGCTATATGGTAATATTAATATTGTCTTAGTGTAGATCAATGGTTTTACTACCTTTGATTCTAGTATTATGCATTTGATGACAAAAACAAGATATATAAATCTAAAAATTTCAAGCTGGTAATTCAGGTAAAGATTTAAATAGAAATGTTTTATCTTTTAATCTGTTGACTCATTTTAAAGTTCAAAAATACAGTCTCTTTCAGCTCACCATTATGAAAATAATTTTAAAGGAAACTAAATGTATGTTTGTGTTTTTTTTCTCACTTTCAGCAGTGGACAAAAACCTCTGTGGTCTAGATATCTGCCCAACAGGGGCTAGATTTGGATCCTCTACGTCATTTTGCAAAGGCCACGTATTCACTTCGTTCTTAACATGCAAGGGGTACGGGGAAACGCTTCAAGGCCTGTTTCTCATAAGGATCCCCACCACTGTAACTCACCGGCGATCAAAGAACAGCCGCAGACTGCTAGCACAATGTGCAGTGCCATGCATTGTGCCCTGTCACGAGTGCTCCTCTTGGTCAGCCTGCTCCTTGCATCAAAGTACTCAGGAAAAGGGAGAAAGTGAAGCATGGAAGCCACCAAAGTCAATGGGCGGGCTGAATCCCTAGGCAGGGAAAGAAGGGAAGGAAACTCACAGGACTGGCCAGGAACACAGGACCCCAGCCTTCCAAGAGCATCCCGCTCTAATTTAGATGATTAGCGTAACAACTCATTTCGCTAAGTCCATTACTAACCATGAGGAAGACCAATAAAGCATGCTATCAGCACACTGCCTTGCGCTTGGCTGCATTTCTAGCGAGTAATAAAACTGCAGAGGGGCCGAGATAAACACGACAGACATCCCGAGCTCACCAGCAGGGATTCAAACCTGCAGCTCGTGCTGGCAGCGCATCCAGCTGCTCTCCTCTCTCCTCAACCCAAAGCACACTCAGGCAGGTCAGCTGCTCTGGCTCCTATTGAAAAGGGGAGCCAAGCCTGCGAGCCAGCTGGAGTGTGTTCTGTAATTAACTCTTCCATTAACAAGTACTCCTTGCTATTTGTTGGGATTATTTTTTGAGGTATGTGCAAGTGTTTTTTCCCTTTAGATCAAGGCTCCTTTTTGCTTTCATGCCTTTCTGGTTGAGGTCCTTTGTCGCTGTATTTTGGCTGCTACCTTCCTCTCTCTCCTCTCTGCTCATGTATCTCTGCCTTTGTTTGTTTCTATATGCTCTTCTGTTCTTTTCACTCCGCGATGACCCAGCCTGGAGGGAGCTGTTTCCTCTTCCCTGCTTCCCCTGGTTCAAAGCGCACGCAGGCAGGCTCCGCCGTGACTCTGCAGACCCTCACGATAAAACCACCCAAATGCGTTTGAAAGGGATGTTTCTGAACACAGAGCAGAACCCAGGAACATCTCTCTTCACACCTTTGGAAGCCTACTGCATCCTTGTGACCCTGCTCCGTAGTGACAGACCTGGGGTGACCTTATTTCTGTGAGTACTACCTCAAGTGAATCACTGCTCACAAGCAATAGTGACGGAGCCACTCTATGTGTATACACACACGCGTATGGGTACATACACACACCTAGTGCGAGTCCCCCTGTGCAACGAGTCTTCTTTTTCACACCTTGACTTTAGTTCTGCTGCATCCTGCTGTTCACACGCTATCTCTGAATACACACTCATTTCAGAGAACATCTGTTGCTCTTCGTGCTTAATTCTATTTTTTTTCGGGGNNNNGGGGGGGGGGGGGTGTCAGACTAGAAGAGGAACGATGAAATCTTTTATTGTTGCTTTCTTGTAATGCAACTTTAATGAGGGCTTTTTGCACAACAGTGCAGTAACACAGCCAGGCTGTGGGCTGTGCAGCTCCTTATCTCGCTGTGGGAGCTTCTGCCTTTGATGTGACTGTTAGAAATACCTTCAGCTGGTAGTGGCAGTTCTAATGCTAAAGCTCTGTAGTGCTCTGCTTGTATATGTCTGATGAAAGTTAGTCATCTTGCAGCGATAAAGGGAAACCACTATATTTAGGGCACCCTAATTACTCATCTGCATGCAGGATATGGCCTTGTAAAATAGCCCCCCCACACTTCTTCTTTTAATTATGATTTTGTTCTTAACAAGATGGAGATCAAATTGAATGCTCCAGATCAAGGCAGAGAAAATGACTGTTTTAGTGTACCTTGAGCCATGGCTTTAGTACAACATGATTGTACTGATTATCTTCTGCACGGAGGGAAATCGGCTGAGGAGTAAATTGTTTCAGTCCGCTTAAGGAAGCATACGTCCATTTCGTGGCTTTCAGATCCCTTCCCTAACCATCACCTCTCTCCCAGCAACCAGAAAGGACGACAGCGGTATGAACGATAACAGAAAGTACCCCCTCTCCTCCCAGGCTCCTCATGCTACCCAGCACTCCGAATCCCTCCTGTCTGAACTCGGATTTCCATACCGTGCTGCCACCTCTCCGCTCCATGCGGATTTCCACCCGATAACTGTGGCCACATGTGAATGCTGTGTTAGGCACTGTATAAACATGAGGTGAAGAAATTATCCTTGAGCTGAAGAGCTGGCAGACTAAATATAGGATAAAAGACCCTGGCTGGATGCAGTACATAATTGAGGGTAACAAAAGATCAGAATCGGAGAGCTGTGTTTATAAGCAATAGTCTTAACATACAGGTAATCTCAATTGCAATGAAAGTATTTTGAAGGCATTGCAAGAGAGGGAATTTTTATGTGGGATGTGAAGGTGAGAATGTGATCTGAAAGTATATTGGCTTGGCAGACTTTTATAGAGAGCTCTCTTCATACACAAGTGTTATGGGGGAAAAAAGGAAGGCATTCCTAAGAAAATGTAGCCATATTGTGGCATAAATTTGGATAGTAAAGGATATGTATTACAAGTATGTGCTAACGGCCCAACAAATCCTACCCATTCATTTGATTCCAATCTACTTTCTAGTTTTCACTCATAATATTGATACGACTTTCCCTTTACTAGGTCTCTTGACATCCTCCTCCTCCTTTCAGCTCACTTGAAAAATCTTTGTTTTCTTTGATTTCTTCTGTTAAGGAATTTGCAATATCTAAGATCTCCTAGGGCTGCAGGTGACCTCTGATAACGCACCTAGGCTGATACTGTTGGTGGCTTGACTGGTTTTACTTTCCCAGCTGTAATCTGGTACAATGCCCTTCCTAAAAGCTAATCAAGAATTTGGGTAGGAAATCACTCTTTAAATCTTTCTGTAAATGATGTCCCAACTCTCTCCCTTCATTCCTGACTCAGATCAGTTCAAGGAAAATGCAACTACTTCAAGAACTAAAGGAGGATTATTTACTTCTCAAATGCCATAGAAGTGCGCCTGGACACCATGGTGATGAATGTAATAGAAATGAGAAATTATTGTTCTTATTATATTCCCTCAGCTATTAAACATGCTATTCTTTTCCAACATCTGCACCCCAGAATAAACAAAATTTTGGATATCATAAGTATTGTATGCTTTTGTTATTATACATGCAGTACAAGTCTTGACAATCTGTTTTCTGGATCATAATTTTACCCTGCATTTAAAACTTATTGAAAAGGTACCAGAAGAGCTTTAGAAATCAACTCAAAAGAACTCTTGAGAGTCTGAGTTATGTATACATGGCATGTGTCTGTTTGGACTAACATATATCAAAAAATAGAAGCTAAAGATGAGCTGAAGGGCTTTCATTTTTTTTAACCTGACTGAAGAGCTTTTTTCTTTTGCGAGAGATGACTGCATTAATGCTTAGAAGAAGACAGGAAGATGAGTTTTATTTTTTTTTAACTTTGGTTTAGATGAAAGTGGAGTCACCAGCTATTGTTGGAGAAGTGTAAATCACCCACAGACTCAACCTTCAGTTCAAAGGCTCGGATAATTTACTTAAATAATTATCTTCCCTGGGATGTGTGGATTCAGATTCTGCTATAAGCAGCATTTTAACACACTTTGTAAAGACTCCAATTCTGTTATAATAGTCTATCCTGTAAATTTCGCCTTTATAAGCTGTCATATAAATGCTATGCAACACAGAGATTTTAACTGCCATTCCCCAGGGGTCTTCTATGCCAATCTTCATTTTCCACTTGTTATCCCAGTTATAGGTCTATTCTGTACCACTGATGGCTTCAGAATAGATAGAAATGTCTACTAATGGCCGCACCCTTGACTTTAAGAAGAGGAAAAGGAAAAAGGCAAGCAGGGAACATGTCGTGACACCTCGGTAAATAGAGCACTGAGGAAGGCAAGCGGGGGTTCATTCCCACCCTGCTGCTCCTCAGAGTTCGTTCCCGATGGAACTGCCAGCCAGCGCGTCACCTGCCCCTGTGACCTCTCATTGCTCCTTTACTTTTCCACTTGGCTTAAAAGGCTTTTCTCTGAAATAAACGTGCACCTTTTCCACTACTGTTTCCAGCCCACAAAAACCTGTACGTGTGTATACGAGTGTGTGTACAAAATGGCAGAGTTACTGCTCCGGCAGGGGACTGCCTTTGGTGGGAGTACGCTGCCTGAGGGTCAGGCTAATTTCTTGTTTGTGTCACTGAACTGTTGTCCATCTAGCTTGCTAAATGTTAATTATTAATAAATATTATAGAGATGATACGCTGAATCTCATTTCCAGACTGTACAGGAATAGGATGCTTAGCGCAATGTGAATATGAGGTGGCAATTTCATGACTAAGTAATAGGACCCATTCCTGGGTTTTGGCATACTACAAAACCAAAGTTACATAAATCATTTGAAGGCTGAAGCTCTAGAGAAGTCTTCTCTTGCTTGCTTTGGTGGACACTGGATTTCAGACAAATCCTTTGGGTTTACTATCTGTTACTGATAAGGGAAGTGCCTTGTCTTTATCCATAGATGAGGCAAAAAGGGCAGCCACCCTGCAAAGCTCCCTTCCATCCTGTTGCGCACGATCACAGAAGAGCACACACCATGCACAGACAGCGATGCTGCTACTGTTCCACTCCACTCCTCAAGAGAAGATACTTTATCAGAAATTGAATCCACGATGCTGGATTATGGGTAGATATAATACAGCTTTTGCACAAAAATATATCCATGCTGTTAACAGCAAATGAGAATGTGTATGTTAGGAACACAGAGCAAGGAAGAAAGACAAAATCAGGCAAAAGTCAGTCATAAGATTGATTTAGAAAATAAAATACAAAAAAAAGGGGGGGGCAGTAGGAAAAAAGCCCATATGCTATTTAAATAAAATGTAAAAGAACAAAGCAAGGATACAAAAGGTCAAAATCTTAGTTTCTCTTCAGTTTACAATAATTTTTGCAGATGACATTTGGGACATGTAAGCTGAATATAGTTCTGTGAGAAATCTCTTTATTTGTATATAATTTATAAAATCTGCTGCAAAATATGACTGTGTCCAAGCCTTCTGGGCCATGTGGCAAAGATTAATTTTAGTTTTTTTTCCCTCATGGGTATGAGGAACTGCCTGTGCTCGGTTGGCAAAATTCCTTAGCATGAAATGAGACAGATGTTAGTGATACATTAAAAGTGTATGATATATCATGTCAGGGTTGTTTAGAATCTGCATGAGGATGCTGATTTAAAATCTCTGAAATGTGACGAGACTCCTGTTAACTCAGTAGCCTTTCACTCGGGTCCTTTGAAAATATTTGCTTAAGAGAACCTGAGGGTCAGTACAGGAATCAGTCTCCACTTGCAGGCTCAGAACAGGCAGCCGTGCTTGATGCAACACCCATTCGTGCCCTCGGTGCAGGAACGACCCCAGGACTGGGAGCAGCTAATCTGGGGATTTACTCAAACTTTAGAATCTCATCAATTTCCATCCCACCCGCTTCCTACAGCCTGCACATGAAATATGAGGGATGTTATTAGCAGGTGAGGTTTCGTCTGGGAGTTTGGAGAAAGTTGTGCATTGGTTTGGGTTGGTTGCTTGGGTTTTAAACTTAAGCCTGTTGGTTGGAATTATTTCTGTGGATCCTGCAGGTTGCTATATTAATCCTAATGAAAATATTCAGAGGAAATCACCTCTTTCTTTCTCTTCTGGGAAATACCGTATTTGTTTTTCCATCCCTTTATTTGTGTGTGTACGGAAGGCATGAACGAGACACAGATACCGTATTTGACAATATTAGTCCAACCACACCACGTCATTTCCAAATAAAATATACCTGAGCTGAAGTAAGGGACACAAAATCCTGCAGTTTGCTCTTTCGTTCTAATAAGATCCTTTGTTCCTTGGGCTGGAAATCTCACCGACTTACTGGTGCTGTCTTGCACGTTTCTCAGAAACTGGCAGGCAAGTCTGGGTACTGTATGCATTTCCCTTTTGACCAGAGGATTTCTGTATAAGCCCACAGAGGGATTTGTTGTAACATACTTTATTTCTTGGTGAGATCATTTATATATGAAAATATTCTGAAAGATACAGTAAACAGCTCAGAATGTGCTAGGCTTAGCTAACCTGAGCAAAACCTGTGCATCTAGTAAGCCGAGGGAAATCAAATGAGATCAAGGACACACAGCAGGGACAAACTAAGAACTACGCTGTTCAAAAACTGACACTTAGAAGCCATAAATTTTAATTGAAAAATTTGAAGAGCCTTCCTTTCCCTCAGCTTCCTGTATTCTTTTCTTTCCCAGCATTCACTGAAACTTGGTGTGTTCTGTGGCTGACGGATAAAACTTTTTAAAAACTCACACAGCTTAGGAATGTAAACTCCCCGCAGAGCCAGAGTCACTTCCAGCTGTCATCTCAACCATTCTGTTATACCCTAAACAGAACACACAAAGCTGATGCAACTGGCTCCTTCCTTCCTTCCTTCTATCTTTCTTTCATTATTTCAGCTTGTGGATAGTTTTAATAGTTTCTTTCCATCAACTTTAACTGCTGTTTTAATGGCTAAAGTACTATCTTGGATTTTTACCTCAGGCTTTTCCTATTTCTGTCAATGCCTTCCATTAATAGTCTTCTAAGTGGGTTTTGCTAGCATCCCATCCCGCTGCTGTTGTGGTGAGAATTATACTATGTGATTTCTCAGACATGCTGAAATTTTGCCCCCCCCTTTTTTTTAAATGCTGCACTTTATCGTAATCATCTTTATAAATGGCACATTTATCTCCACAATGCCCAAAATGACATTCATTGTCCCTTGATCAGAAAGAACCTGGGTCCTTTATATTGTCATGGGCAACAGGTAATCTGATATTAAAGCATATGCCTACCTCGCTCATCTGTGCACGGAGTTCAAACCAAACACACAAACCCAAACCCCACACAGATAAACCCAAGCCTAAAAGATGGCATGCCACTGGAGGCTCAGCAAAGCTGCGCTCTTCTCTCAGTCCTCGTCCTGAGACGAAGGTCCTTGAACTGAACACAGTGCAGGGAATATTTACTTGCCACAACCAGCCACGAACTCTCAGTTTCGTTTCTCAGTGAAGAAACTGCAACTGCTCTCAGAGCAGTTATCCTATACTAAAAAACTGCACCCTAATCTAAGGTTGTCAGTCCTAGAGACTTGTAATCGTTTGTGGTTAGGAAACCAGTAAAATCTCAATGCTGCAGCAGAGATTTCAGACTGACTCATGGCAAAAAAAAAAAAAAGGCCGTGCCCTCACAAGGTACTATAAATCATCACCAACATCTCCCAGTCAAACAGCCTCCTCCTGGCTAAGCCTACTGGAAAAAAACAACCAAACCAACAAACCTAAAGCTACCAGGTTTTCCAGTATTCCCTCTTGCAGACACTGGTCAACGAAACCAGAACCAGTCACAGCTCAAGAAGAGAGAAGTAACACGATTTATTTTATTTTTGCATTGCCTCTCCAAATTGGTTCCTCATCACGTTTTTCTTCTGGATTCTGCTGCCCTGAAAATCTCAATGATAAGGAATATACTGTTACTGAGCTGTCTCAAGAAGACACAGGGATACAATTATCTTCTTTTTTTGTGATATGGTTCTATAACAACAATAATACTCATTCCTTTGTAGCATAATTAAAATAAACTGCTGTGCCGTGGCATTTAGTCAATCGCAGCCGTCATTTATTGCCTCATATGCAACAAACTCCTAGCGATTACAGCTTAAAGCACATACGATTTTTTGCTTTCATTCTCTCACTCAGAAGGAAAATACAAAGGTGTAACAGCAACCGATCCGTACCCAGCTATACTCACACAGATACATTGCATACACCAGACATGCATTAAAAATGCTAGCTTCAGTGGAATGAAAGAAGTAACCTAATTAATTCAGTGGCGTTACACTTGCTTAAAATTTATAGAAAAAAAGAAAGATAATGCTTTTGATCTTAAAGTACCAGGGCAAATCAAACCTGCTGGTAACACGTGCGCTTCATGTGCCAAGCACTGGGGTGAAACTTTCCATTTGCATAACAGCAGCGTAGCCCTGCTTCAAGGAAATGAGTGAGTGAAGAAACCACACCATACAACAACATTCAGCTTCTTGATAAATATGTCATTAGAAGGCAGTCAGACAGTCCAAATTAGAGGTTTAAATGGGATACACCAATACTAGCAATAGGGTAATAAGGCATTTTGAGATTTCTCAATCTTCAGCTTTTAATCAGCACTTTAAGACAGCGTGAAAATCTCCTTGGTTCATGTGGGCCACGTGTCAGCCTCAAAGATTTTATAGACAGGGAACCAAGCTGACATCAAGCACATGGATACCCTTGGTGTCAGCGGTGCTTGCAAAGCTGTGCTGTCAGCTTGGGTTCAGGTTCGGATTCGGTCAGGCCAAGGAACGTGAGCCGCGGCTCTGCGGAGCTCTCTAACGGCACCTCTTCCCCTGCGAGATCCCACGCTGTCCCCTCACTGCTGCACAGAAACAGATGTGATAGCAACTGGCTCTTGACAGAACACGGGACACCTCTGCACGTAGGGTATGAATAACTGGTCACTGCCAGTGGGGGAAAAAAAGAAAAGGACAATAAATTTGTGAATTTATAGTGTAATTTTGTCCTAGTTACAGCAGTGTACGACCATGACAAGCAAGGCTACTTTCCACAAACAAATTTATCACCACTGGTTGTTCTTCTATTGCTTTCAATAAGAAATGCCAAAATAAGTATGATTTAAAAATACTATCAGCTAACTGGAATACTCAATAGATTTGGTGCATTACAATAAAATTGGTCTCTAAGCGTTGTACCAAAATAAATAAATAAATAAATAAGAATGAATATGGACCTAAATCTGCCACTTAATGCTCCACAGTTATGCCTCAATATTTACTGTAAACCAGTAGATTGTCTC
Organism: Anseranas semipalmata; assembly: GCA_013399115.1. Classification (NCBI taxonomy): domain Eukaryota; kingdom Metazoa; phylum Chordata; class Aves; order Anseriformes; family Anseranatidae; genus Anseranas; species Anseranas semipalmata. The sequence continues at coordinate 751,252 of VXAA01005292.1, forward strand.
TGGATCCTAATTTGCATATTCATAAGGTTGTCATACAGCTTGAAAGTATTTTCTTTCTACTTTGTTATAGCACTTTAAATATTAGGGTTTTTTTAGTGCACAGTTTATGCAAATCCCACTCTGAGCAATATGGCTTTCACTGATGCTACGTTTAGAATTCTGCTGCAGTCTGGCCTGTTGATTTAGGGGAAGACAGTGCCTCGGGTGAAATCACTCTGTTGGAAAATTCAGCAGCAAGTACCTAGATCTAGGTGTATAAGGCGCATGTAAACAAGGTATGACAGACAGGACTTGGTCCACACGGAAATTCCAGGCTCCTTGACCTAGTTTCTATTTCCCAAAGTAACTGGAATATGCTGATGCTTCTTTGAGCCTTCTCCCACCCCAGCTACAGTTTGTGGTGTTAGTACTTTGCACGATTATGGTGAAGAATTTGCATCTGAGTCTGAACCTCAGGTTGTGGAACAGACAATGCTTCCTGGAGGAAGAGCAAAGCTAAGGGAAGTGCGTGAACAGAAGTTAACTGATAACACCATGCTTAGCTTCCATGTCCACAGAAACGTCCAATACAGATGGCAACCATATTATATTACCAGTTACAGTGCTCTTCCAACCAAACACAATACACTTATCTCTTTTTTAAATTATTATTATTTTTTTTCCTTCTGGGAAGGTTTGAGTTATTTATGGAGATTTAATAATGTCAAGTAGGATGTTCCTGGGGGACAGGACTGTCAAACAAACCTTCATGTCATCCTAGCTCTCCCACCAACATGCAGGGTGATTGCAAGCATGCCATTCCCCTCATGCCTCTCTTTCTGCTCCTGATCTTTGTCACTACTGGGTAATTGAATGGAAAGCTCTCTGGAGTACGTGCTGCTTTTTACCATTTGTCTGCACAGTGCATAGTACAATCATAACAATTCATCACATCAGAGACAATGATTTCCTCTTGCTAAAAGGAAAACCCGAGTTCCTGAAGAATGCGATAGCTGGAGAGTAGAAAGCAGAGGGGGCCGAGGTTAACGCAGGAGCGTTCTGACTTGGGGTGTTCTGTGCTAACGCCACGGGCTTCTGCTTCCCGAGCTAAAGGAGTTATTCCACGTCGCAGCAGTCAATTCTTACTCTATTTATTTCATGACTAATATATCCATGCTTACTGTAATATCCCATGTTATACCTTAATCCCCTTTTTTCTTACAAACCCCGTATATGGTACTGAAGTTACGCTCCCAGTTTACACAAAGGGAAATAAATTCATGTTGGTCTGTGCTTCCTTATGAGCAGCGTCCTGTCCCCAGAAGGGGAGACAAGGAATGGGTGGGGTAACAGTGGCACAGACACCATCCAATTTCACATCTGTGCATAAAATAGGGCAGAATACAGCACTTGAATTTTAGTTCCTGTAAACATTTTGGGCAAACACGATCTTATGCAACTGCCGTGTTACTCTCTAATGGGGCTGATGCTGCAATCCAGCTGTCTCTGCTTCCTCCTTCTGGGGCAGCAGAGAGATAAGCAGACATCTGGACCATACGCACATCACATCTCCATCTTCCAGATCATATTCAAGAGCATCCAACAGACAATAGCTTTCCTCCAGTGCGATGAGAAACCAGATGGCTTCAAAAAGACCCGCTTTGCCTCCAAGGTGGCATATGGAATATTAATTAATAATAGATTAATAGACCTTTCCCCACTTAAAAATTTAATCTGTTTGTTAGCTGATGTGCTTGTGCCAGGGAAGTGCTACAAAACAACGGCTGCATGCAGACAGCCACGTCACCTCTTCAGGGACGTCCTTCGTGGCCCTTGAGGGGACCACATCAGAAGGTGCCAGAAGACAGGAGAATCGCAAAGGCTTCTGGTTTTTAAAAGCAGTGGCCATTTGGAAACTTCAGAGAGGTGGAGTGCAGAGAGGAGGCTATCATAAAATGGGAAAAGCCATTAGCCTTCAACTTAACCGCAAGCAACAAAGTGCAACAAGGAAAGGACTCTGGCGGAGGAGTGTAGAGCCACGGCGGGGCTGTGCAAGATGGGTCCACGCGCTCCGGCCACCACCTGAGTGACGCACAGCGAGCGGTGGCTGACGAGGCCAGCACCAGAGCCACCGCTGCAGGCCACGTCCCAGGGCTCCAACTTCTTGCACTGAAACTTGGGGTAGTGAGGGAGAGCAAATGTACTCAAGTTGAATAATTTGAAGTGGATTTTTCAAATTGTATTAAATGGCATTTTTTCCTCCGCCAGGATTTCTAATCCTCTGGTTTTGCCAATTGATGCACTACTGGGTGTGCATTCCCACACCCCCCTCTCTTCCCTGGGATCTCACCCCCTTATTACGAACCTGCATAAGCAGCTTTAATTCAGCGTCAGCCTCATCTACTGAATTAAACTGGGCCCAGAAACATCCTGTTACTGTTGTGAGGGAAGGTGAATCAATGTGTATCTTGACTGATTGTATGTTAATCCTGGTATCCACGCAGGGCCGGAAAGGAAATGTCTGTTCTGTTGCCTAGCAATATCATTGAATGCGAGTCTTAGCACGGCAAAAAAGGGTCAATTGCTAAGTAAGCCCCCCGGAACCTCATTTTCATGCTTTTTTTCCCCTAACTTTATATTTTCTGAATATGATACAAGCAAAATATGAGATTATGAAATAAGACAATGGTGAGAGCACATCTTTGATATGCTGAGTGTCTCAGTCATCAGATGCAGAGCTCACACCAACACAGACTTCACATAAAAGAAAAATAAGAAAAGAAAGAGGACAGGTTGCCAACGTGGAGTAAAGAATAACACGTTGTTTCACAAGATGACAGATATTGTGTTCACTAGGTCACATCCATTTTCTACAGCAGACCCCTGCCAATCTGCAACCAGGCGAGGATTTGGCCCAGGTAATCTGGACACCTGGATCCAATTCCTGGCTTTTTGCTAAATTATCATGGTGACTTTGTGCAAATTGCTTAAAGGCAAGTGAGTCTTTTCCACAAAAACATTCTCCTTCCTGAAAAATTGCAGCTAAAGAGATAACAATTAGAAAGTTTTTTGTTGTGTATTTATAATCATTTAAAATTGTTTCTTCAGAGAACTTCCCCAGGAGAGGATTTGACTTTGGCCTCGAGAGCACATCTGTCAGGAGAACACCAAGTGAAAGGTGCCTTGTGGGCAGCTGCCAGGAAGAAGCAATAATTCCATTTTCTATCAAGAATGAAGTGCGTTCTGCTAAATGTCAAGTGTTTTCTTTAACAGCTGGAGAGATGAAGCCACGAAAATTCTTGTTTATAACCCTGCAGCCTCTTATCCTGTATTGGGATGTAATTTGGTTCAGCCATGTGGCTCAGCATATTAATCACATTTTTAGATTGGTTTAGGCCATTTTGTGATACCCTTTTTGTGTAGCAAACACAGGAAAGGAAACCCTTGAGACATATTCTTTGAGGTTTTTCCACTTGATGTGTGTCACTCTTCCCTGAGAGCTTCTAAGGAGTTCATCCAAAATACGATAAATATCAGAATGCACAAGACATTCGCAATCTCCTTTCCCCATGGCCTTTGGAAAAACAAACCACCCTCAAAGCAGAGATTTCTATAGCAAGCAATGCCACGAAAACCTTCAGGATACAGGCTATCACCAATCTAATTGCTATCAAAGGTATTCATCTTTTTGATCATGGGTTGTAACAGAAAATGGACTGCCAGGCTGATGTGCCATTAACTGTCAGATAAAATCTCTTTCACATCATGGTCATTTCTCTCTTCATTAATACCTGGATGTAGTCTGAAATCTGAGAAAAATTAATGGAAAAGTGAATAATAAAATGCTATTGCATGTTGCATTCCTGGACCCACTTTTGGGTTCAGGCTTCTAGCTCATTAGAGGCTAGTTGGACTGTAAGAAAACGAGATCTGTTTCATGCGGGTACGCCTGCCATGGAAGAACATTATCTTTCCTCTAACTACCACCTAGCTTAGCGTGCCGCTGACCCTGAATCTGGCTCCTCACCCTCAGAGCGCTCCTGATCCAGCTGGCAGGGGCTACTCCTCTGGGACATCTGGTGCCCAGAAACGTGAATAACTGTCAACGTGTCCAGGCCATGGAAACACGACTGCAGAGATCTCTCAGGCCATCTGAAAACATCTTTACGTTTGGAAAATCTCAAATGTTTATTTTGCTTACTGAAATAAAAGAAATGTTTAGAGATTTTGGACGATGGTGTAAGAGCACACGTGGAGTAACACTAGCGAGGCTTTTCCCTCTCAGATGAAGGCACGACTACTCCTGACTAACACAGCTGACAGACTCCGATAGGAACTAAGGCGCCACTTCTTCAACTCTACGGATAATTTAACATCGAAAGAGTAGGTGTATTCATCATCAGTACTTATCTCACAACTGAGGTCAGATGCCTTCTTAAATCACAAAATGAATCCAGAAATAACTGGGTAAAATTCTCTACCATATAGAACAGCTAATATGATGTTCATAACAAACTATCTTAAAAAAAAAAAAAGAATTTAAGAAGTACAAAATCCAAATCTAGGAATTCTTTCAGTCTCCCACACTTGCCAAACGTGCTGTACTGCAGCCTGCCTTGCTGTTGTATCAGCAGAGTTTCAAGAAAAAAACTCAACCACTTATTCTCTTAAGATTACAAATTAGTCAAAGAGATGTTATGGATTTTTATAAAGGTTCACCACTTTTTACAAAAGCAAATACCATACCAGCCCTGCCAATATTTCTGACAGTTAAAGTAATTGCAATACTTTGTGGATCTCGATTTCTAATCTGCTTTTTATTGCGGTAAAGATCACATCTGATTATGTCTTTGTATATGCTATACTCTGATATTCTAAACACTTTTTCTTGATAAACATTTTTTTTTTTTCCAAATTACTGAATAAATAAGAATATAGGTATGCTGACACTATGAAATACACAAAGGCCAAACTGGGACCTGGAGGGACCCGAAGGAACCTGGAAAATGAAATCTTGAACCCTAGCCTTTAATGCTTTAAGCACAAACCCAGCCTTCTTTTTTATGCCTTTTGCATGAAATAACATAATTCTCTGATTCCTCTAAATAAATCTCCCGACACCTCTGATACCAGTAATAACTCTGGATAAAGTATAGTGCTAATTCCAAATGTACACGCTCTAGCAAGTACTAGTGATCCCAGGTAGTGCAGAATAACACTGCTATGCCCTATGTTTCATTACAAATAAATGTTTATTTGTCTTATTTACTTTTGATTTTTGTGTATATATGCGCAAAAAGCAGCTTAACATCAGACATTTAAGAACGGATTGTGCACATATTCTGGATCGTAGCCAACAAATTGCTGATTGATCTGTTCTGGGAATGTTTTATTACTTAAATAAAAACGAGGAACAAAAATGTTAAAACCTGACAGTTAGATTACTTTTCTTTCTTTTATGCCCTGAGACAATCAGGCAAAAGGCCTGCCTAGAGGGAGAGGGAAGAGGGGGGAATATAGCTCTATTTTACACTGAAACTTCATCACTGACATCCTTCTTTTTCCTTTTTTTTTCTTCATTCTTTCATGATCAGAAATTCATGAGAAAAACAATGACCAAGGTTTCAATATTTCTGTAAAATGTGAAAGCATTGTATAATCCTTCATCTCTATAGCACATTGAATAAACAGACCTTAATCTCTGTGCAAATTCAGTAATGTTCTCGTGCCCTCTTTTGGGGGGGGAGGGAGTTATTTTCTATGTAGCCTTCAAACTGCAAGTGACAAGTCTCAGTGTTGAAATATTGCAATTTGCTAATGTGAAGTCTCATAGGAGAGATGAGCTAAGCCTCATTTCCTCCTCCACCCACACTTTCTTCCCACTAGATCCACCCAGTGCGCAACTTCCAAGTGACTGTAGTGAAAGACTGTCATCTTTATTCCCAGCGGAAGAATTTCTTCTGCATCTTACAGTCATCGTTAGTTAGCACTGCTTGCATTGCAACAATACCAAAGGCAGACATAAGGTAGGTAGCTTGATTTGTATTACAATGGCACATAGGAACTTTGGCTAAGATGGAGCAAATTGTCCCCTTTTGGAATAGCACTGGCAGTAGGTGTTATGCGCATCAGTAGTTCAACAAAAAAGGTTTACAAAACAAACAGTGGGAGAAAAAAGTATTATTGCCATTTTATAGATGTGGAATTCATGCACATAACTCTTCCCTTTTGCAGCCCTTCAGGGCTCACGTAAGTGTTCCCTGCAGCTAGATTTCTCCAATGGCTAGGTACACTCAGAGTAAAATCCATCCATGTTCATATTGCTTTCACAAGTATTGCAGTCCTGAGAGAGATGTGAGTGATGTAAAATAGCAGCTTACTGGCTGGCTGCACAAGGGTAAAATTCACCTTTGAAGGACATACTCCCCCTGTACAGACTCGATAGAATTTGTTGGTGGAATTTTCTGAATGACTTCCTGGACATTAGCATTCCTAGCAGTGCTTCCAAAATTTAAAAAGGATGATAAATGAAATTCTCCAGCTCTTGGAAATGCAGCTAATATATGTGGTGCTTCAAGAATGTCTCACTAATGCATTATGATTTCCCTAAATACGATATGAAAGGTACATATGTAGAATTCATAGTGCAATTTGCATATATCATGCCATATTAGCAGGTTTTTGCAAATATGTTTCAGTCACCCAAATGCAACTCTCCTTTTTAATTAAAAAGTGTGACTAAGCTTCATGCAGAAGACGGGAGCTATTTCAGTGCAAACAGTACAGAGCAGCTCCGTTAAGGGCTGTGCCTCAACCGCCAAGCAGCTGGATTGTAGCTGCGGGAGGCCCCGTGGATGGGGCCCACCGGGTCTCTCCCCGGGCAGTGCAGCCTTCAGAGAGTGCAGAGGATTATAGGCGTGTATCAACGCATGCCCATACACATTCATCTCCAGGCATACAGAGGGAAAAACAGGGATGATTGCCTTTATACCATAGGAAGAGAGACAAACTGAGTCCCAAAGCTGTGCCAGAACTCTCCTGAATATCCATCTCTGCCTGGGTAAAGAATGAGGGGGTTCAGTGCCCATTGTGTAGATCACAGAGGGACCGGTTGTTTTCCTCTTCCAGCACCTCGATGGCCTAACTAAATAAAGAGGATAATGGTATTGACCTACCATCTATCCTGACCTCATCAAAGTCTATGGAAAGGTTCCCATAATCTTAAACAAGCATTTTGTTAAAGCAAAGCTCTGCAAAGTTGCATTTGTTCACCCTCCCCTGCCCGCCCCAAAGTGATGTGAGATCCTTGCATGAATGTTTTTAAAGGGAAAATGCCTTGTGCATGTGTATTCAAGAATCTCTTCATCAGCCCACCTCACCTCCTTCTCCTTCCTTATCCATGGATCAATATTTAAGTTAACTGTTCTTCCTTTCATATTAAAGTAGCTCCAGAAGAAAAGAAGTACCAGTAAGGTTGTCCTAGCGGGAAACGCAATTAGCTAAAAATAGAACCTCCAGTGTTGAAGTGGTGCAGGCAATAGCCCTCCTCCAAATGTTGTAATCAACCTGCAGCATTAGTAGGATTTTATGCAATCTTTTCCTTTCCAATGTGTTATTGTCCTGATTGTACAAACTTTAAAGAAAAAAATCCTAAAATATAATGAGGGACTTTATTTTTACCTCTTCTCCTTTGATTGCTATTGCTTGGAGTAACCTGGGCAGGAGACATGTGCTTTTGTCCCAAAGAGCAAAGATTACCAGGTTTTAGTTAAACCTGGCATTCTGTGGTTATCTGCTGGGACTTGAGGAGGGGAAAGAAAGAAAAAAAAAAAAAAAAGGGAGTTGGAACCTAATTACATAGCAGATGCTGAGAGTGGTATTTATTCACCAAAACCACACAGGTCATTCATTAAAATCTCAGTTTTAATTAGCAAACACCTGTTTTGTGTTTGATTTTACACTGATACGTACTGTCTGCAATTTGCTTTCTTCAGTACAAGCAATTAGATAGCCCTGACAGTAACAGTTAATCTAATTAGAAGAAGGGTACCTTGGGAGTCCAGCTCTGACTTCAAGAAGTTACACACACATGATCACAGCTCCATTCCGTCATGGCTGTGGTTGTTGTTGAAGGGACAGTATTCTTCCCCTTTTGAATGACATGAAGATATTTCTATTGTTTCTGGTATTTTCTGTTTTAAAGAAAAAAATCTTTGTAGAAAATAAAGGATCTGAGCTACAGAAGGACATGTGATGCTATTGCTGCTTTCAAATATGACCTCTAGTCAAGAATTCACATTAAGAGTGATGCATGGCAACAGGCTCATTCAATACAGCCCATTCACTCTCAGCACTTCTCTTCTTGTTGCCCTGAATCATTCTTCATTGGCTTCCTACAACCCTTTCAAGTCCTTAATGCAGAATTGAAAAGCAACTCTTCTCCTTTCTCTGTGGTCTTTGCTAGCAAAGAGGAAAGTCTGAAAGGTTTGCAGGAATTATTTCAAAAGGTCTCCTCTGCACAAAAGCGAAAAGTACCTGCTGTCACCCTGCAGTGCCTTCTGAGGAATGGTCCCAAATTAGGCTCAGGTCAGAAACTGGATCCTTGTAATTAATATTCTCTTTAGAACCAGCATTACTGTATATTCTATTTACTGACATATATAACTAAAACATTTTGAGGTTGCAGCTTTTAGACACAGTGATATCCTCTGAGGTATTTAATTGAATGCCATGCCATTTTGAGTTTCCAGGAACCTCTAAGTTTTTCTCTGTAACTTGCCTGCAGTCTCATCATAAAGAAGGAAAATAAAGGTAGCCAAAAGAGAGTAAAAGTTACATTGGAATACAACGGGAAGAACACAGAATACCTGCTGGAACCTAACCAGCCTCGTTTTTAGGCTTTACAAAAAAAATAAAAAATAAAACAATAAAATTAAAATCTGCATTTAAAACACTGAACAACAAAAACACATTGATTACAATGCTGAGTTGAACTGTATTTTTGTGTATGTAGAGAGTATAATGAATTCTTGTTTGAAATAGATGTATTTGAAGCTTGTGTTCTACATCACAATCACATGTTGCACATTTTCCTCAAAGTGCCTGATTTTGAAGTTTTTGGCACCCAAATAATCACAGTGCTGAACTTTTTTCAAAGTTCCTTAATCAATACTTGCCTCATCCTTTATATACGGGTAAAATAATTCTCTAAATCAAAGAGATGATGTGACAACATACCGGACAACTACAATAATCAAGGTGTAATTATGATATTTTTTTCTGGAAACATTCCATGCCCTACATTTGTGCCAGTGCTTTCTTTTTCCTTTGTTTGTTAAGAACAGTAGGTTGGCCTCCCATCTATCATAGAAATCCACTGCAAAAGGAAAAAAAAAAAAGCTGACTGGGGTGGGTGAAGAAATTTTGAAATAAAGGAATAAGCTAATTAAATTTAACTGTGTCATCCTGGGTAGGCTGAACACTGTAATTAATTAATCCAGCCCTCTGCTTGTCCTGGAGGGGAATGGTGTTCCTAAATGCACAGGGTGAAATCTGTTTAAGGAGATATGGGGCAGATTCAGTCCTTTCTGCTGAAGGGAGATGCGAGTCTCTCAGCAGGAGAGTGTGTAGGAACATTGAGAACTCATTAATAACTGAAAGCAGGGCATGGTGCAGAAAAGCTAGGGAGAGAGAGGATGTGGGGGGGGCCCTCCACCAAACATGCAAATATGTCAGCACAGAGTGCGACTCGTGAGATTGGAAAGCATATTTCTGCACAGTGTGAAAGCACAAACCCGGGAAATAATGAAAAAGTTATGTTTCAGAGCAATTTCCTGCTGTAGTTTATCCCAGCGAAGCATATCTGGCCTGTTAAATTGTTGTAAAGTTACATCATGGAAAACAGCCCATAATCTGATGATGGATGTGCTGTGCAAATCACATCACTGGAAACAACTTAAGGGACTTGTGTGGATTTCTTCCTGCCTAATTTTTAATATCATTACAATAGAGCAGAGACTGTGCCAGCCTTTCTTTTGGCTTCTTGGTTCCATTCTGTGACCCGGACATGACTTGGGATACAACGCCATGCCTGGGGCTTTCATACCCCGGGCGTAATTTACACCACAGCTGGAGCTACGCTGCTGTCACGCCATCATCTCCCCGTTACCCGCACGGCCTTAGGAAGTGATGCTGCACAAGGGTGCCTTAAAGGTAGCTTTGCCCGATTCCTTACGTTTCACTCCCATAGCTGTGAGTTGGGGCCAAGGCCCTTATTTTAAACCCCAGGTCCTGTTGCCTCAGGTGAATTTACTTTCCCTCCACTTCTCGGTTTTATTCATACATGCTTTTGGATGACCTTTAAAATATATGTGAAACCAAAACAATCTGATTCGGATGACAGAAAGGTGCCCGTGATTCTGCCATGACCCTTCACGGGGTAGCTGTGCCATGCTGCTAGCGGGGCTATTGCACGTTCCCACCTCCTCCGTTTCCGTGGGCTGGGCAGAAGCCTCCCCTGATGCGCTGAGCAGGGTCACAGCACGAAGCAAGCCGAGGCAACGTGGCACCGCCGCTCTGCGCCCCGGTCCCAAGGCTGCGGGGCTCCCATTTACAGAAGGTTTGCCGAGGAATGGGGTGTCTTAAACAGGAAGCCAGATTTTAAGGTTCTGCTCACAAACTACTGGGCCTATAGAACCAGGCTTTTCGATTTAACATCCCCTCAATCTGGTCTTTTAAGTTGCCATATCAATATAAACAAATGTTGGAATTGCAGCTTACAGCTCTAGTCATATTTTAGACTGAATTCCTGCTGTTATACAAATCTTACGTTGCAATAATGCGCGCTGAAGTGACGATGTCTAACTGTGTAGGCCCTGACACCCTCAGAGAAATGACGGCATAAATCCACCAAGTCAATGTAGCTACAATGCTCTACACCAGCTGCGGAGCTGGCATCTTAGATGGAAATCACACAGTGAGAAATGAAGTTCGTAAGAGCTTAAGGACCAGCTTTCCACCTGCAGCAAAAACAGCCCTGTATCTTAAAATCTTTTGCATCAGTCAGTGAGACAACTTCTAATTAGTGGGGACAGGATCTAACGAAGTTACTCACTGCAAGATCCTACATTGAAGCAAACTATCCAAGACTGCAAAGCTTCACCTCTCAAGGGATTCGCTGTTGGGTCAGAAAGAAGAAATAGCTCTAGGTTACATGGAGTAATTGGAACTGAGCAACCCAAAAGCATCTCTCTAGAGAATCACAAGATTTGGGCTGCTTTCAGTAAATCCTTTCCAGAGCTGGTTCAGAAACTTGTGAGATGGTCAAAACAAACGCAAACAAAATACAGAACCCTGCCTAGCTTTTTATTCTGACATTCCTCTACCCCTTCTGGGGAGGACAAAATAAAATAAAGACCCGCACCAAGATCTTCACAGGTGAGTTATGTAGGCAATGCTCTCCTTTAGGTCGGAGCTCCATACTTCTGTCAGTTCAAAGCATGCTTTGGGTCACCACAATTCCTCCCCCCAAGAACAACTCCGATTCTTAAGACAATGTGAACTACTGAAAGACAGGTTTTCTTACATCAGCTTTAATATCAGAGTATCAGCAGCAACCCCTATGCTTTGGCCACAAATGACAGGTTTATTATCCTTTCTTTTGAAACTGATAAATTGGCTCAGACTTCGGGATGGCTTTTTAGCTGCCACCAAAAAAAGGGGAAGGGAGGAGAATAAAAAAAGAAAGAATAAAGGAAGTGGCTATCTTGGGAGATATTTAAAGCTTTGTATAAAATTCAGATGGACAGACAAGTCGTGTTGCTGCTACCCTGGCTCTACCGCACTTGGGAGAATGTCAAAAGCCAATGGTTTTTTGAACTGTACACCTGTCTGCTGCTCCGGTAGATTTGTCCAGCAGGTTACCCACCTTTGTAAAGAAACAAGTAACAGGGTATTTAGCTCCTGTAAATCGGTGACGTTTTATTTAATTATGCAGGTTTGTATCAGATAGGTTTCTACACGTATAGTCATAATTTGGTGTCAAGTTAAGAAACTTCAGATACCAACATAGCCCGCAAAGTCATTAGGCCAGTTTTGGTTTTCAGTATTAAATGGGTGGGTGGTCTTAGGGATTTAATGAACAAAGAGGTTGGGGCCAGTGAAATCAGAAAGAAAAAATAGAAAAAAAAAAAAAAAAAAAACAAGAAAAGCAGTAGTGGCTGGCCATGAATAGGAAAGGTGAAACTTAAATGATCACAGTAAGAAAAGTTACTGTTCGTATCAAAATGGCACAATCCAAAGCCCACCACAATAAATCCAGAGATTCCAAGTCAGTGTTGAAGACATGCATAAAACCCCACAGAATGAACTGCAACATGCAAAGCCTTTGATTAACAGCATAACTCTTAGGGCCAAATTCTTATTTGTGGATGATTTGTACCAACTGGGAAGAGTTTCAGGAGATGGTGCTGATGCCTGCCAGGCTATGAGCAGCTTCTGGTCATCTGTTATGAATCCAAGGAACAGCGCTGCTTTCAGGCAGACAGTACAATTAGAAGGGCCAGTCATGAAAAGATATTTAAAAGCAGTGACAAATTGCTTATCTGAAATAACTTTAAGCCTCACATTAGTCCCACTAGAGGCAGCAGGATTATTCAAATGCTGATTTTTCCAGCTGATGAACTGTTTAATTAGATTGAAATCTATTGGATAAATATCTACATGGACATCTCTGAGAAAATACAAAGGAAAATAAACTGGTAATGGAAGCAGTTTTTTTTCAGGAGACTTCACCACAGATGTTTATGAATTATCCCTCCCTTGGTTTAAATGATGGGTGAACACAGTTAATCAAAGTAATAACAATTAATAAGCAGGCACTGTTATGGTGTCATGGAGGAACATTTATTGCACGCTATATATGCTTGCAGAGAGCAATGCACCACTCCAAGTCCACAGCATGATTTCCTCACCACCCCTTAGTGGTCCATTTTCCAGGGAACGGCCTAGCCTAGCCCTGCAGAGACAAGGTGGGGTGGGCTGTGCTGACAAGGAATGCCACCGACTGGCAGAAAGCTGCATTCACTACCTGTTGTGGACAACACAGAACCATTGTGGTTTTGTTTTTGTTTTTTCAGAAATAGCCTTAGCCTTATAACATTGGTTTGTATGGGGTAACTGCCCACGTAATGAATCTCTATCGAGGGGGAAGCCGCAGAGGAGGAGGTGGCATCTTCTGACAAAGAAAACAAATATTTGCCTAGTGGGGCACCATAATCATCTGGTGGTCTTTAACACCGCAAATGAGAAATCAAGAACTACAGCACTGTTTAATCAACACGTTTGAGTGCAAGCAGAGAACACAATTCTACACAAACCTGACAGAACTAAATAAAGTTTATGGACATAACCCTAATTAATTTAGTGTATTTGGATTCCTGTCTTCCAGTCTCTGTTGTGTAAACTGCAGCAGCTGCAGCTGTATTGCAATGAGGATCAAGTCATGCCAAACATTATGTGAATTTCAGTTTGCAAATATTTGAGGCTTCTGCGTGGGACAGTTGACATAGCATTGCAATCAATTAAACAAACAAGCTACAAGGGTACTATTGACTGGGAGCATAACGCTCCAACAAATCTGGCCATTGAAGTGAATGTGTACAAAAATATGTAATTTTTTTTTAATCCTTTTGCCATCAAGGAATCCATCACCATGCTCCACTTCAGCATATAAAAATCTAAGGTCTTGATTTATTCATGGCAAAATCCAACATGCATGGCAAATAGTAAAGAAATTAAAGAACATGCTGATTTAGAAATTACTCACGCAGCGCCGAGAGCTGGCGTGGCCAGCTGGAGATAAGCTGTGGTGAGGACATGCCAAAATTTCCATGTGTTCCAGAATCAATATCTGTATGACTAAATGCCAAATAAGTTTCAGTCAAATTATTCAAATAGTGTTCAGGTTGTGTTGGCCCTGTGGATTGGGCTGAATTTCATCTCCGCTCATTAATGAAAAAACAAGGGTTGTTATATATATATTTTTTTAATACAATGTATTGTTAGTGCATATTGTTAGAACAGCCCTAGTATCCAGCCACAGCCACGAAGACTCATTTTGCATTTAAGACAAACGTATTTACTCACAGCGACTTCCAGCGTGGTTATGACAACCTGCCCAATGACACCCAAGTAAAGCAGTGAAGGAAGAGACGTCGTTTCTTTCTGACTGGCATCAGAAATGGGGTGGTTCGCTCTTCCACAGGACTAAACTGAGGAACAGGAATGGTACTTTGAGTCAGAAGAAAACATCAGGACTGTATTTTGAGTGAGGACTCTGCTTGGACCAGAACTGCCTGAAAACCAGCCAAGCCCTGAGGCTGCTACCAGCACGCAGACGCTGAGGCTGCCGGAGAAGCGGATCTCACCAGACCCAGCTCTTCTCACGACATGTCCTTCCTCGTTCAGACACCTGCAAGCAGCAGCAGCAAGCGTCCCCTGATGCACATATTTAAAATACACAGCGATCAACTTCTCCTTCCTCCCCGTGTCGGCCCTGGCCCGAGCAGAGCGCACTCCCAGCAGATGGCGGGGGACAGGCCCCGGGCCGCGCTGAACTCCAGGCGCTGAGCAGGGGGCTGCTGCTGCGCCCCATCCTCCTCAGCTGCCCGGCCGGCCCCAGCGCGGGCATCGCTTCGCTCGGGGGCTGCGGACAGCCACAGGCCCACGGTATATTTAAGGCCTGCAAACACTCTCTGTTGACACTTGAATACGCTGCTTGCTTGAAATGCTTGCAGGGACGGTTCGCAGCAGTCAGAGAGGAGCAGACAGAGGCAAAGAGGAAAGGAACTGGCAAACACTTGACGAGGCGCTGGTGAGGCAGCGCTGCACGAGCCGCCTCGCTGGCTGCCCCACTGAAGGTAAAACTTTTGGGCATTGAAAAATTGGTTTTATGTTCACTTGCTCATAGAAGCTTGATAAACTTGCTGCTTAGTTTTCAAAGCTTTTGCTCAGCATCAAGGTGATTTAAGAACAATTACTAAGTCAAGCCAGAATACTACATACACTCTGCACCAGAAGCCAAGGCAGAACAGAAAAAATATTCATCACTTTCCATCTTTTTTTTGTCATTCCTTTTTGTGCTGTGTATCTGCATTTATGTGATTTGTGCAGCAAAGTATGTTTGTATTTGTATTTACATGAATCTTATTAGAGAAATACCTGCCAGTTTGACATTGCATTTACCTTACTAGCATTCTCAGAACTTTCTTATTCAGATTTTCTTTTTTTCATTTTCTTTTCATCCTGGCTGAGAATGTGTCCTACTTTCTTGTTTAGAAGACGAGATGCTTGCATTATGCAACCTAAATATAGATATTTTTTTTTTTAAAGCAGGTTGACATGGTCGTCAAAAGAAATGCATTCGGTTTGTTTCCTGCCCCAAGGGAGTTGCGCTTAAGGAATTTGATTTCAGGGTAGGATTAAAACATGATGCAGTTTGTGTGCGGAAGGACCATGTACTGTATGTTTAATTTTCCAGCTGAAGCTACAAGACATGTTTTTGTCATCACCCAGGATTATCAGGGCCTTTTTTGGAGAGAGAGGAGCAGAGGCTATTCACAGAATCTACCTATGGAGGAAGACACTTTCAAAAAGCTCACCGCAGAATTTGCGCACACAGCATGTACTAAGTGGCCTTTTAACATCTTCCTTCCAAGACATGCGTGTTCATCACAGCGGCATCTTTAGATCAGAGTCATATAGAAACAGGCATGAAAGGGTCTTGAAATATCATCTAGTCCAACCCTGTGCCTGAAGGCAGGACCAATGCTACCCATGTAATTGCTGCTAGAGTATTGCCTGTTCTTAAGGATGTGCAATGATGGAAATTACACAACCTCTGCAGTCAATCTACTCCAGTGCTTCATCAGTCTCAGCTACAGAAAGTGCTTGCTTATGCCCAACCACGACACTTCCTTGCTGCAATTTTAATGCAGTTTCTTAATTCCACCACCAATACAACTAGGAAGAAAAAGAAGGATGTTACTTGCCCTTGGTCCACAGGTATTTTGTAGCACAGCTTGAAGGAGAACCCAAATATCCTGAGTTACAGTCCTGCCTTTGAAATGAAATTATCTTTTACTTTGGAAAAAAAGAGAATATAGTACACAAATACAAAAGAATAGAGTGCTTACATCAGAAAGGTTCATAAAAACCCCTTTTAAAGAATAATAATCTATTTCCCACCCCAGGAAGGAAGTAACAGCTACATGGGTACACATTGCCTCCAAAATCTTCAGACAGACATTCTTCAGTTCAATCTTATGGCACACTTACAAGACTGGCAAACGCCACTGAAGGTGCAAACCTGGGGCACAGAAGGGATGGCAGTGGGCAGAGCTAGGAGCAAAGCTGCATGTCTTACCCTGAAGTTCTGTATATTGTTTAATTCCCATTAGCTATTAATGTAATGGAAAAATCCTATTCCATATGAGAAGCCTGGCTACTTTTCATTCAAAGGATTTGCTTTTTTTGTTTCTGTTTAAAATTCTACAGCCAAATGTATCTGTAGTATAACACCATTGATTTCAATGGACTTACAGCAGGGATAAAGATGCTAACGCTCACTTATCATATACCCCCCTGTAATTTTTCCTCCATCAGGTAAAGCTCTGCTTAGCAGACACGATACAGGGAATTGTTACAGCTGGTGTCCTTGTGACATTTCATTAAGCTGGTCTTTTAAAGCTTATCATTAGAGGTACTGAAGTCTTGTTGTAAGAACTTAATTGCATCCTATTTTCCCCGACTGAAGATGCATTTTAAAAGTCAACTTGCATTTTTGATTTTTCTTCACTTTTTCAAGGTCTTTGTGCTGCATAGAATTTTAAATTCTCCCATCTGCTTCACTCATTCTTCACCTGGGTTTTGCATACTCCTGCTATTTGTAACTGTTCGTGTTCCCACTCCTTCCCAGTCTCTCCAAGTCAGACTCTAAAGGGAAAGTAGAGTACTGCCACTGGAGCTTACCTGGAAAAGACCACATATATGCCTTCACACAGGTGCAAAGATGATAAAAAGGCCATAAGAATAACAGCATAGAAAACTGAGAATGTTTCTTTGCCACAAGCAAAAACTACTGTCCCTTCCTTTAAACACCCCAAGCAACATACAAAACTCCAAACAGCTCTTTCCAAATCATGTAGTCCTCCTTCCTCCACATTATTCCCAATAATGGTGAAATACAGAAAGATGCAAATATTTCTATCTATGCATAGATGTGTATGTAAAGCTAACAGGTCTGTGAGTAATCATCCATCTGAAAATATGATTTTAAATGATATAAAGCAAGTTTTGAGTTTCACCACTCTAGAGTATGAAAGGTGAAGTGAAATTTCTGATCTTAGGGTACCTCATCTTTGCCTGCAGAATCCAAATAATAAGATTGCTAATCTGGGATAATTAAATTTGGCTTTCTTGGGAACAAACAATCCTGAGGGCCTTTTCTCACATGCCGAATTGGGGCAGCTCTGAAGAAGTCGATGGAGTTTCAAACAAGAGCTTGTAAGCGGAGAATCAGGCTCCTTGTTTGCTTTTTTATAACCTCTGCTCTGTGGAATCCAATTCCCTAATCCTGTCTGTGAACAATAAAGGCGTTATTTAAGGCCAGGCCTCCTAGCTGAGCTCTGCACTTCGACACAAACAATGACTATTTATTCACAGACAGATTACTACATTGTAGCTGCAGAGAGACATTTGCTAGCACATGCAATAGGAAGTGTCTGTGTAACCCATGCTGTAATGGTGAAGTCAATATTTCAACATAAATCTTTACTTTCAGGCGTATTATGGCTTTCTTTTAGAAAATTGTACTTCAGCTCTCAGAGTTTCCAATCGGGAATGATCGTTAGTACACTGCTGTTTTTGAAGAGGATGGTCCTTACTGACAACTTAGCATTCATAGAAAGGAGAAGCGGGTTCGGGCTGGTTTTTCTGTCGTTTGTTACTCAGTTTTTAAGTTTAGATTAACTGTGTCTGAAAGTCAGATACGCTGGTGTTAATTTCCCCAGCCTCGTATGTGTTCAGCGATGTACACAGTGCAGCGTTCAGGAGTTAATCTTTCAGTCGCCCTCCTGCAGCCATCCCTGCCTTTCCCATCCCCGAGCCCCTCCGGACCCTGGCAGCGTCACGAAGCTCAGCCACCGGAGCCCGAAAGCCTCTGTAGCTCGGCCAGCACACCTCAGCCACACGTGCAGCACCGGTTTGCACTGCAGTCAGGACAGCTGGCTCATACGTGACACACAGATAAGCTTGTCACTAGTTTGTCCACAATAAATAAATGACTGGATTTGACTCGGACCGTTGCAAATTCTACAAGTCGCCATATAATCCTTGAAATCCATTCATCCATTCCACTGGTACGCAATGCATCTAGAAGAAGCCAGCTTAGTATTGCATTAAAAAGAGGTCACAGTTTCGAGTGGCAAGACAGACCTATTTGTCTTACCCTGCAGTAGGGGCACCCATACAACTTTGCCAAAATATCTGTCTTGCCCTGGAGGAGCCCCTGCATCACTTTCTCTTTCATTGTGCTGTAATTTAAAAATCTATCTATGTGTCTATATACTTCTAAAGGCTTCTGTAAGCTATTCATCCAGAAGGTGAACTGGTGCCTGAGGCTATTTTGGAATTAGAAAAGCAAAGGGCAAATCTAGTTATTTTGAACAGAGAAGCTGCTACCGCTCGCACACAGTACACCGAGTAAGAGAACAACTTATCAGGACTATAAATCCTGGACTCTTATGGCTGGATTCTGCTTGTAGCACAAAAGATGTAGGCCTAGACAAATCCCATAGAGGTCACTTGATTTGCACGTGGTGAGAACAGTAATCAGCCCCTTATTCATCCGTTTTGTTTTTCTTACTGTATTAATTGTCCACAGTTAGCTCTAGTTCGTGCATATTCTTGAAAGAACAGATTGCATTATGGCAGACTCAGATAAAAATTAACTTGTCCAACTACAAAGTTATACAAATAACCCCAGAATATCAAAAACCCCAAGGGGTCTAAACAGATACAGCCAGCGTTGAAGTTGCGCTGTGCAAAAATTCTATAGAGTAAATGGGAATGTCTGGCCCAGCCCTGCAGAAAGAGTTTTCCTCTGAAACAGAGCTCCTGCATGGGTCCTCTCAGCACGTAGTGGACTTGCTTTTTGTAGGTGCCTGAGCAGAGTTGATTTTGATTAAACAGCTGTGCCGCTACTAATAATAGAAATAATTATTGCACCTTCTTTACACCTAGCCTGTGCATGGTTATAAAGCACTTCAGCTTACAGAGAGACAGTCATGCAGGCCATCAGATTCCATCACGTAAGCGTGGAGGCATTGCCGCTAGAGAGATTCAGTACAGAAGAAACTGGGTAGAGAGAAGGGGTACAAACGTTGCTCCAAGTGCGACACCCCAGCGCTGCGACTCGGGCTACCGCAGCTCTCTAACGCAGCTGGGTGTAGCTGGAGCTTGGGAAGCATGTTGCAGCTTTCTCTTCCATGCGCCCGCAGTGAATCTAATTATTCCCACAGCATAAAGGCCTGCCACATCACACCTTCCACCCCGATATCTAATTTAGAGCACTAATGACATTTAAAAGACACCTTGGTACCTGAAGTACTCAAGCTGCAAGACAAGCTCTGCATGTAGGTGTGCAGACAAGATTCATTCTGAAAGGTGCAAATGAGCCTGGAAGAAAGAAAAGCTGACATTAGCTTAAGAATGCGTATGTGTGCACGTGTGCCCGTGGTCTGGAAGGAGTGTATAGCTTTGCTGAGTCAATTGCAGACTGGAAGTAAAATTCTGAAACTGTTTAAAAATAACAGAAACAAAATGTTCTTATGCCTTAGATTCTGCTAGTTCGTGCATTCAGTTTGAAGTGCAGTATGAAGATGCTCCCAGCTCTGAGCCATAGGAAACAGCACTCTAAACGCTTCTCAGTACAATTTCATGTAGCTTGATGTTTATCTTGGGCACACTTTCAGCTTTATACAATTTTAATTAATCCTTTATGATCTGCAGTGAGAGATAAGCCAAAGAGTAGAATTCCTGCTATCTTGTTTCTAGCCGTGACTGTGTGCAGAGAACAATCTGCCTACTCCAACAGGAGATGGACCTGCATAAGTAAATCTTACCCAAGCAGATGCTAACTTGATCACTCTAAGAGGTAAAAGCCAACTGAGGACTGGTCTGTGGAGGTTGTATTTGTCACCCTGAAGAGTTCTCCGAGAATCTCAACAAGTGACATTTTCTTCCTCATTACAGAAGGGAACTATCAGTGGTTAAGGATCACTGGAGACTTCTTGGCTCTAACTAAGCCACAGAAAAAACATCGGTGGGAGCCTGTAGTGAGGTTACCACTAACACAGCAATAAAGATCTTTATTGGAAAGCAAAGTGAACATGCAACTTGAGAGAATTCTGTGTATAAGACTGATAATCAGACTATTCAGAAGAATTGCTCGTACAATCTCACTTGAGTAGCTTTCTAAGGAAAATTAGAAGAGAAAAACTAAAAGTGTATTGAGAGAACTGAGAACATGGATTAAGAAAGCTTGTGCTTCTATTTTTATTTCTCCTGTTGACAAAGCACAACCTCAGGGGGACTGTTGCTCTCTGAGATTCACTTGCTCTGTCCATAGTGAACCTGATAAAAATTACCATAATGTAACTTATCTCATATTTCTTCAATAATTTGTGCAATGTACTTTGAAATGCTCAGATGAAATCTGTTGGGTGCCAATTATTATTTGTAGAAATGCCACAAAACAGGAGTGGAGCTAGCTGCTAGGACCTTCACTAGCATAGAAGTTCTAATTAGATTATTATAGTTCTAATTAGATTAGGAGAGAATAATCTAATGGGATGAACTATCAGCTGAGTTGTACTGGTTAGGGCAAACTCAGATGCCAACTGTAAATCTGCTTTTTTTTTTTTAATATTTGAATTTCACAGCACACTTTGCACCAGTAGTCAAGATGGAGGGAACAATAGTTCACAGGCAGAAAGATAAGAGGACTAATAGAGCAAAAATAACAGCATTCATTGTTATGTGAAGGTCAAGAAATAAATTGCATTCACCTGGAAAAAAGGACAAGCACTTTAAAATAAAAGGGCAAATCCTTAAAATACAGAACAAAGTTTAAGCATGGCTAATTTTTATAATAATGCAAGGCTCATAATTGCGTCAGCTTATTATGGTCTATTACAATCAAACTGAAAAATAACTTCACATTTTCCATGTTAAATTAAGCTAGGGCTAGCACTTGTTCCTACTCTTTCCCTACACTTACATACTAAAAACTACAGTGTTAGTACTGTCAGCTGGGACTTACTGGACAGCAGGTAACAAACAACATATTTCACAAACAAGTGGGATTTGATGGGGCATTTTTACTTCATTTGCACTTTCCCAGGAAGAAATTGGATTACCACAAGTACATGCATACTTTTAAAACAATCCAGTAGGTGTTTTACATCAAAATTGGCTGAAAATTACCCAAATAAATTCAACCAAAACAGTAAGATTGACCAGACATTCTTCTTTGCTCCAAGACAAATACATGCTTGCCTAAAAATCCCAACTCTTGCTTTTTTACTAACCCCATCCTGGATTTCATTTTTCCATGCTTTCTTCACTCAGACCACAGGTTAGCTGTTTCTGGGAGCTGATACAGTACCTGGGCATAGAAAGCAAACAAGCGCCAAGATCCACAGCAGTTACAACCCACTAAGTTTACCCAGGCTGTGCAGGTTCATCAGCTCCCTGTGAAACATTCGTTTCAGCTATTAATTTCGATGGAAGCAAATCCCTATACAAAGGCAGCTTCTAACCATCTTAGACATTTCTTCTGTTTGTATTGAACACGAACCAGGTTCCCCTTCCTCCCCCTTTGCTTTGCAAAAAGTCCCGTTAGGAAACGGAGTCAAGCACAGTGAATAAGGAGATGACTGCTGCTGGTATGTATTTCCTCTATGTAGGAAACATACGGTGAGATTTGCCAAGCTGAATCAGATGGCTGATCCATCAAGTTCTCTAGCTGGCCTCTGGCAGTGGTCCACACCTGCTGGACACCTTCCAACCCGCATAATTTCACTCCTCCAGTTAGGGTATCTCTCCCTTGCTGTCTCAACCAGATTATTATTCTCCTATTGTTCCCTTCTTGACCCACACTACTGAGTATCACTTGCTTATCTACAGGTAAGATATTCACAGACAGGAGAGAAATATGCTTCTCATAAGTCTAGGTGATGCTTTAACATTCAGGTAAGATAATCATAATTTTTAAAATGCTACATTTTGTTATCTCTTAAAACCAGTATTTCTTCTTTGGCTTTTCAACAATTATAACGAGTAGCAATTATTTTTTGCATAAAACAGTGCATGGTTTCAGAATGAAATAAGTACCCCCTGCAAACCATAAGCAGATGCTACAGCTGATGCTACAGAGAAAACAGAAGGGGATTCCTGAATTACAAATTGAGCTGCTTTGGTCAGCTATAAGTATCCAATGGAAATCACAGGCTGCTTAAATAACCCTCAGCATGTCTTTCCGAATGCTGGAGCTGCAAGTTCTGAGCCACTCTGAGCTAGGGTTTCTTGAAAGCAGTCTCCAGCTGCAAATGCAGCTACAATAGACAGAAAATCTTATATCACCTGTTCATGGGAGAGTTATCTAGCCTACATA
Organism: Anseranas semipalmata; assembly: GCA_013399115.1. Taxonomy (NCBI): domain Eukaryota; kingdom Metazoa; phylum Chordata; class Aves; order Anseriformes; family Anseranatidae; genus Anseranas; species Anseranas semipalmata. The sequence continues at coordinate 773,963 of VXAA01005292.1, forward strand.
AAGCAAACAAATCAAATGCGTCCTCTAAAAGTTCACCTTCACACGAGGCACTTCAGTTGCTCCTGACACCTGGGGGCTGGGCATGCCCACGGACGGAGGAAGGTTACTGAGAAGCCAGGAAAAGTGCTGCTGTTCCGACTGAGAACACAGGAACTGGGGGGGGTTCAAGGATACTGAAAGGCAAGAACATTTTTAACAGGGAAAAGGGAATACTCTTTGCACAAACCTTACAGCTAATTTCTGGAACTCTGCTACAAGATATCACGGTAGCCACCCCCTCAACACTTTCTCTATAGCCCCCCAGCCAGATCTGCCATTTCAACGTTTATTTTATGACTCAGAATTAAGAGTTACAACAGGAAAAGATAACAATAAAACTAAGAAATGTGTTAACAGCTATATACCAGTCTCTGGCACAGCACAAACGACTCACTGCTTAGACATAGGAAACTTTCTCTTGGGATCATAATATTCTGTTGCTCCTTATTATAAAATTTCCTACTTGCCTCTGAAGTAACTGGTACTAGTAAGTAGCAGAGACTGGATATTGGTTTAGTTGGAGCCCAGGTCTGGCTTAGAATGAATGATCCCTTGTGTCCTATCCTTTCATTTGCTTCTTGTTTTTTTTTTTTGGCAAGAGGCACTTAGAAATCTACTCTGATATATGCTAAACTCTACCACTCCAGACAGTTCCATTTACCCAGCTCCTTTCTTACTTCAGGTGGGGAAAAAATGAATCTAATCAGAATAACAGCTTTGCAAACCAGGAAAATATCATGGTGCAATAGAAAAAGTACAAATTTCCAATTTATTTCTTCAACTACTGGTGAGAAGGAGTGACTTTTATGTTTGGGCTGAGCATTATAATGCAGCTGAATGAGCTTCAAAACATCTCTAGCTCTAATGATTTCAGGTAATATGGAGACAGAAGAATATGATTAATGTCAGGGAATTGCTTGGCCAAGTCGATTAATCAAGTGCCCTAGAGGGGAAAGCCAGGTAAATGAAAAGCTGGGTATTTGCAATACTCAAATAGAGGTTTAACAAACATAGGGAAGTATAAAAAAATATATATATATGTTGAGGAATAATTGTGAAATAATATTAGGGATAGTTGAAAATTCGGTGCTGTGTTTCCAAGTGACACAGCCAAGTGACAGAAGCAGCAGGAGCAGCTTAGAGCTACCTGACGTTTATCAGTTTGGGAAGCTGCAAGAAGCTCCGTGCCCTGGGCAGAAATGGAAGCCGGGAAGAGCTGCTGAGCTCCCAGGTAGCCTCTGCTGCTCCAGGAGAGGTGGCAGAGGGCTCGGCAGCCGGTGTCAGCTCCGAATCTCTGCAGAAGAGCTGAACACCGGCACTTCTGCCCTCTGCGCTCACCTGGTGCCAAATGGGTTTCAGCAGGAAAGGCTGTGAAGGTACTGATATGCACCCATCCCAGGGAAGTTCTTTCCCACCCAGCTGAGAGGTGACAGTGGCCACCTTATATCACAGCAGCTGTTGAAAAGGGAACAATCCTTTCCTCAGCAGCACTGTTTGGTGACTCCTCCTACTAAAAGGAATGGCCTTTTAAAGTTCATGACAAGTTGGAAATGGAATCCTTCATTTCCCCAAAAAAGAGAGAGATCCCTGGATGCACTTACATACAGGATGTGGGAAAAAAAACCTCAAATATTTAACAGTGCACGAGTCTGTACTAGAATTTGCAGACTGTAAACACGCTTACTGACAAAAATCAGCTCACCTATGAAAGATTAAACAAGTGCCTCAGGTTGCTACCTGCAATGACTTTTAAAATAACACTGAATGACTTGCTGTGTCTGAATGAGGTATGATGCTCATAACACGAGTTCTCAGCAACGTTACAGACTGAGCCTTAAACGCAGATTTCTTTTCCTAACGGTTATTTTAACTGTCTGTCATGCCAGCAGCAGCCACCTCCACGCTAATATCAATGGCAGCGTCCACACTAGTCCTGTAAGAGTAGCGTAAGGTCACCTCCAGAGAGAGGAACTTGCACTTTTTTCCAGAGTAGCTAAGATAGCTGTGATCTAGCTGTTTCTGAGCAACACAAACAGCGTGATTTTTCTCCAAGAATAATAGTGCCATTTTTTCACAAAAAGCAAAATCCTTATCTTGGATTAAGGTCCCTTTTTTCCTGTACGGAATATTCCCAACTGAAGGGACGCTGGAGCAGCCCTGCCTCTTCATTGCCCACGCTGACAACTGCCGCAAGCTCCGAGCAGGCCACCTGGTAGGCTGCGGAGGCAGGGGGAGGCTACGTGCATCTTCTGTGGCATTTCACGGCGAGAGATCACCGAGCACCTCAGACCATCTGCTACTTCTAATGCTGGCTCACAGGAGAACCGCAAGGCCTGCATACAGGCCCCTTGCTTTCAGCCACAGCAGATGGATCAGAAAATGGCCCTCGGCTTCCCCGCCTGCACCTACCTCGGGCGTTCCGCAGCTCCCAGCGCCGCGAGCACAGTGCGGAAGGAAGGGATGCCAGCCAAACCCAAGATTTCTGAAGTTGCAGGGGGCTTTGAAAAGCCTCTCGATCTGCTGTTCTGCTTCATAATCCCATCCTTTGAAAAGAAATACACGCAAGGAAGGGTAAGGGGAAGAGATGGTTTTGAGAAGCGATAGCTCAGCAGCAGCAGCCCGACACCCTGCTGACAACAACAAAGACTGTGTTACTGACCTCTGAAATGTGTGACAAAGATGCTGGGAGCAGGCATTATTCATAATTCCTTGAGTGTTTTTTTTTTCTACGGTTTATAAAACAACTGTTTGGAAGTTTGGAAATGAAATCTATTTCTTTTCTCAGGGCATGACTGCTCGCTGAAGTCAGCTCAAGTTTTGCCGCTGCTTTCAATGGGAGGAAAATCAGCCCCTCCGCTCGTCCCTACAGCTTTGAATACTCGGTGGCTTTGTCACCGGGGTGGAAGCCACGCTGCATTGTTTAGAAAGAGTGACACTAAAGCTTTTGTACCAAGGAGAGTGGAAACAGCAAAGACTGAAATTCAATGTTTCTTTTCCGAATCACTAACATGAATGAAAGTATAGATGGGATTACGATAGGGCAGAGCAATCAGATCTGTGAGTTCCACTTTATTTTCATGTTCAAAGCTTCCCTGTTCGCATTGTTTAGATTCTTTTCATGCACTCGTAATTACACGGTCCCCACTGCACTAACAGCATCAAGTAAACAAAGATACAAACTCCCAGGTCTGTTCAGTTCATTCTCCTCAGCACAAAGAACAACAAAGTTCCTCTCTACTCTGACATTGCACAGTGCAACACAAAGCTGAGGGGCACTTATTTTTCTTTTAATTCCAGTAAAGAACATACCCTCTTGATGTGCAGGTCACGGAGCCATGCACAAACAAAAGCAGCCCCTTCCCACATACACAGAAGCAGAGGAAATTCATACACACCCTGAGGAGAACCGCCATCCCATCATTATTTCCTCCATAGAAAAGGAATAAACAATCACGCTGCTCAGTCCATCTCTGTTTGCTGACCTCATAACTTGTTCTGCACCTGGCAGAAGCACCTTTCCTGCAAAACCAGCCGCCACCTCACGTAAAGGAACGTCTGTGGACAGAGAAAGCTCAGGCTGCATGAGGAATTATGATAGAGATGGAGAGTGACTGCCCTGTATGCTGGAGCCTGCGATGCGCGCAGAGCTACTTAATGAAATGCCAGCCCTTGTTTTGCAACGGAGCTAATGGCCTTGACAAGAATCCTGGTTTCCATTCAAGAGGCCCAAGTAACGAGTCTGTAATCCACTCGCCACGACTGTCATATTCACAAAATGCATTTGTTAGAAGCTGCATCGGGCCAAAGGCTTAATAAATTCAATAATTTCCCCACTAAATGCATTAGCATTGCCAAGCTATGATCTTGATAGATCATGGTAGTTGCCCTTAAGCAATTAGTACTAGGACAATTGCTCAGATTGAGCTGGAACAAAGCACTGGCACTTGGTAATTGGTTTACTCTAATGAGAGAAAGTATTTCCGAAGAGGATACAGGCAACAAAAGCTGAAAAATACAACTTATGGTGCAGTGACAAAAACTAAACAGACCTTACAAAACCAGTGTTCTCCAGCACACGAACACGGCTGCCATGTGCTGTGGTTTCGAGGCTCTGTGACAGAAAACCACACTTAGACACCGTGCGAGAGCTGTGCCACTACGGGACTACTGAAACCAGAATTATTATTCTACCTTCCTATGAATAATTGAAACAAGTTCTCCGACTTCCATTTTTAGCTTCATTAAATAATGAGTCAGGAAAAAAATGGATGTTTAAAGGCAAATTGAGCTCTGCGGCTAAAGACCTACCAAGCAAATGAGATGCCACAAACAAGTGGCAGTTGTGTGACGAGCAACCGAAAGCAGCCCCGGGAAGGGGGCTCCAGATGCACAAAGACCTGGTTGGCCAGATTAAGATTTCATCTCTCAAAATGCAGAAGCAAGAAAAAAAAATCATTGCTTCCCATCCAGGTCGTACTTTCCTTTGTCTTTATATGCTGTCGCTGCTAAGCAGGTGTAAAACACCAAGTGCTCACAGTTCTCTTCTCACAGTACGGCGGTTCCTTATACCTGTGTTCCCAGACAGAAACAAACCCCAAACTGGGTGGTTGCTGTCTATTAATAAAGCAGTCAAAGGAGACTGCAGCAAAGAGAAGGTTATTCCTACATGCACAAATGCTTGCTTTTGCCCAGCATATATAATTGAATTATACATCTGATTAAATCAGAAAATAGAAAAATCTTTGGATGTGCAACATTCCATGCTCAGTACCTGAACTCGAGTTCAGCACTCACCTCACTGCCAGCTGTAATACAGCAATTAGTTCCAGCAAAACTATATTTGCTTATAGAACTAATTAGAGATCAAGAAAGTGGCTCACTTTTGATAATTACATGGTTGTGTCCCATCTATCAGCCACTGTTAAATTGTTGTTATATTAATGTAAAGCTTATAATCATGGCTGTTCTAAATTGAATAAATGTTCTTGCCAAGTCTCCAATGCCATTAATTTACATAAAAGCCTCTGGAACAAAAATTAAAATGATATACATCTTTCCAAGGGCTTCATTTAAAACAAAGCTAAATAATAGGGAAATTATATATCCTTTTTTCCTTTCTTTTCACATTCTTATATTTACTAAAGTTAATGGCCAAACAATCATTGAAATGTGCCTGAAACAGACTTATTTGGAATTGTTATACCAATAGCTCATTTACATGTACAGTGATTCATTATTCAAGACATTAATAATTTAAACGGCCTGCTCGCAAACCAATGGAGATTCCAGATGATGGTGCAGGAGGTCAGAGGGATTTCTATTCCCTCAGTCATCTGCACATAAATCGCACTCATTGTTTTATTTTAGGCATTTGCATTTTTGTATAAAGCTGATGTTGCTGGTACAGACAAATCTGACCAAGTCTTCCCTGCTAAAGAAAGAAAAGCTACATCCTACCGATCTATAAACCTGCCACAGATCAAATTTAAGCTAGTTACACTATTTTTTTCCCCCCAAAAATAATACCATGAATCATAGAAACTAGGGACAGAAACAGTCTAAAAATACACATGCCTACAAAATCAGGATGGTTATTAAGGAGGAACTCCCTTAAAGCTGAGACAACCGCTCACCAGACTGTTGGGCTGCCTGTTAAAAGGCACATGCAGACTAAGTATAGCTGCTTAGTTAATTGGGGCTCTGAGCCTGGGCTTCTCATTCGTACTTCAAATAATCAGACCTCTACCCAGCCAACACACCTCAGCGGATGGGAAGACATCAAGTTCACACGGTGGCCGAGCAGAAATTCATGTTCCTGTTCAGGCAGCCTGGCTTGACGAAACCCAGGGGGCTCATGTGCACTGAAGGTCCATCCAGCAGCAGTTGTCCTGAGCTTGGCCTGGCTTAAAGCCTACACGGCTGCTTCACATCCAAACAGGATGGATGCAGCCAACAGCATGGCTAGGAAGGGTGAGAATCACAGGGGCCGTCACATCAGCTTGCTCCCAAACTTGCGTTTCACGCCACTGGACTGACATAACCATTGCGGTGGGGACTGTCCTTTCATTTCCAGGCTGTGTGATTGCTAAGCCAGAGCAACTGCTTTAATTCCTGCTACTGTTAAAACCGACAGAGGAATGGGGCCATCTCCTCTGCTGATGTTTACACCTGATTTACACGAGGGTATAACTAAATCAGTTTTAATGCTTTAGCACTTCTCTATGCCTCCACAGAAGCAAAGTTAAGAACGGGGTCAAAGTTATGTACTTCATAGCGTGTCCAAGTAGAAGGATTAGTCAGAATAGTACCGGTAGGCAATTACTGGCCCAGTCCCCTCTCATGCTGAAGTCTACTTAATACGCAGCCCACTTTACTCCACAATTCTTCTTTCTTCTCTACTCTGATATTTGCGGCTTTATCTCATTCCAGCTGAGCTTAAATACTCACTAGAGTGGAAGTTGTTTTCACTTGCTTGTCTCAGAGCCCAGCTCCCCCACCGCACCTGCCTTATTACAGGGAGCGGAATGTGTTAGGGGAGGGAGAAAGTGACCCCAGTTAATGATTCAGAGGACCTCCTAAAGCTCACTCGTTTCCTTCCACTGTCTCTAAATTATTATTCCCCGCAACCTTTGGAATTTCTACTCTTTTTCCTGTAATAGCCTTACCCAAGGAGACGGCGGCTGCGAGCACGCAGAGCACGGGGGTGGCGGTTCAGTAGCGCGATCAGCTTGCATCACGCTCCAGCCTGCGTTAGCTCCACGCGCTGTAACAAAACAACACGCAACTTGCTCCGCTCCCCCTCAAGTGTTCGCTCCTGACATTCGGCATTTTTGCCATGGATGGACACTTAAAGTTCTAATGAAAAAGAAACATACATCTGTGGAAATACTTATGCATACATTAAACATGCTTATACATTAACCATTTACGTTCTGCAGCAGTGTTACAGTCTGAAACAAATGACTTTTTTCTGGGAAACAGCTCTGGACAGACAGCACTTTTATTATTCTGTCCACTGTTACTACAGCTTTTCTCTCTTACGTGCACATGAGTACAACCCCGCTGAACAAAAAAGCATGGGACTGAAAGCTTGATGGCAAACCATAGGTGCCACCTCTTGTATTTTCAACACGATTAATGACCCACAGTAAAAACAACCTCCACATCTGTCGTGGAGTTTAAGGGAACGTGGCTGTGCTGGGAACAGTTCACACCTGGATTGTTCGTTGGTTCCCAGCTACCAAGGTTCACTCTGGGATTTGTGCAAAGGTGCAGAAGTGTTCTTAGTTACTTGTACTCATTGCCCCTTGTACACATCATTGGATCAAGTGGTCTGGCAAACCACCAAAATACCACTTGAAAGTATCAGATAGTAACTGATTGGCTACACATCTCTGTGCTCCACAACCAGCTCCTAATCTTAAAGATGACCTTTCTCCTGGCAAACATGGGAGAACAGCATAATGCATCCAATTGGTATCAGGTAATACTCAGAAATTATTTTATCTATTATGCTAAGAATGATTAAGAAGTCATTTTATTATTCACAGTAACTAGAAAAAGAGTGAATATGTTGCAAAGTAGCAGATCAGATGCCAGGGATAGGTGAATCTAAAAAACGCATAAAATCCCTTGTTAAGATTTAAGAGCTTTCTAGAACCAAGAAATATCCTGTAAAAGCAGGCACAGCCATGTGTGCTTACGCAAAGACAGCCCACTGCAGCAGGTTCTGTTGATTAGGACACTCACAGCTCCAAAATGGGAAAGCTTTGCTTGCAACAGACAGTACAGACTTGCTCAAGGCAAGGCAAGAAAAAAAGAGAATCTCAGAGAGGAGAGGGCACGGAGTCACTGCACCCTTCTCCCGGCTTCAGTTTAGAGCTCCAGCATCAGCAGGGTCAGACCCATGTAGCACAACATTAAGAAATGAAAAACAACCTGTTGCTTTACCTTTTACTTTAAGAAACCTCATGACAAAGTTCTACATAAGAAACTCAGTGTTAGCAAACACAGAGCTTCCTCTCTGCTGGAGAGATAATTCTGTTTCTGGGAACGAGCTATCATTTGGACAAATGCTGGGATACGGGACTATAATATACGTATTTACACAGGAGAAATAGGATCTTTGTGCAGACAGGAGTACTCACTTTTCATTATTTGCAGTTTGTAATCTGTTATTCATTAAAATTTCAGCCAGCCAAGCACACAGTGGAAATGCAAAAGCATGCGACTACGGTGAGCAATCACGCACTCTAAACAGCCTGAGTAAACAGCTCAAAACCCACAAAGTTCTCAGCACAAACTCCTCTGCAAAGGTATGAGAATTAAGTGCTAAGCATATATTCATGGGTCACCAGCAGGAAGATATTGCAGCATGCATCACTTATTTCACAACCTGAATCCCTGCAGGCTGTCTAATCGCAGCCCTGCGTGCGTCACCAGGGGTTCAGTATATTGCTTAAACACAGCCCAAAAGTTAGAATTTCAGAGCAGGTCTCAGGTTCCACAACAGCAAGGCCCTTGTGTTAACCACTAACATTTATTTTATGATTGGCCTGAGATTTGATTTAACAAGTTACCACATTGGATTAAACACCTGCTGAGCTTTGGGAGTTGCAGAGGTTACTTCCTTTACTGAATTAATCCCGTCTGATGTTACTTTAATTTGGGATTGATAAAGACCACTTCATCTTCCTCATTCTTCTGTCCTCCAATCTCCTTCATGCTCAGATACTGCTGCACTATATGTGAAAAGATAACACGCATTGATGCTATTACAAAGATACAGTTAAATGTGTGCATGTATGCACTCAGCACACTTTCGACTGAACGTATTGTACTAGGAGCCTTCTATCTACATTCACACTTTTGAAGTGACCCACCATCTAGCATTCATTCTTATTAATGCAGATACTAAATGATGCAGAGAGAAGCAGAAGACATTGCAGGGACTGAGTTTCTCCCATCATTGCCATAAATCAGGAGTGAAATCGATGGAGCTACACTGGTGTAACACTGGCCAGGAGTGAGTCTAGACATTTTTATTTAAATTGCCTCTCCTCATGCCCTCCCCAAACTATCCTTACGTCATATCGGTGTGCCAAGCTCCCCAGCAGCCGCGCTTTGCTCTGCACCAGAAAGATGTTAGCATGGGGGCGGTCATGGCTTGTGTAGGACGAGCTACTGGTGTAGAGCTGGATCTTGCGTATATTCCACACACACATGTAATGAAGAAAACAAATCCCTTGGTGGAATTCCTGACCTCCAACTCTTCAGACACACAGACACACAAACTAATTTATCTTAGTGGCAGAGCATATGACAGAAAGTATACTAAATTGATGACTGTGACCCTCAGCGTCATACAGAAAAAAATGTATTCTGTGAGACCATGCATTGTGTTTACAGCCAATTATAATCCCATCAGACAATCTCTCGGCTCCCCAGAGAGTACAAGCAGAGCACGACCACTTGTAACTGTGCATCCATTAGTTGTTAAACATTCATCCCCCAGGACAATGCTAGACAATGCGTATATACCAAACACCATGCAAGCTGGTTGATTATTGCAGAGAGCGGGTTGACTAACTCAGAAGACAATCTCCTATCACATTTTTTTTCTGGCTGGAATTCTAGAGTTTTTTTTGTCTTGCTTTTTTTTCCCAATGGTGAGAATTTTACCAAGCCTGCACTGCCAGCAGCTTTCCCCATGAGAAGATGGGCATCAGTCTCTTCAGCCAGCAAGACCGGTTTCTGTCTGCAGAGGAACTTCACAAAAGGCCAGTGCCAAGCCTTGCTAGCTCCCTGCCCCAAGACGGTGCTTTAGTACAATGCCCTTTCTGCCACTCCAGCTACACAAGCATTCCCTTCCTGAACATTGCCACCAACTACTACCAGGCATTAAGATGCTGGGTGACATTTATATCTTTTTCACGGTCTAGCACAGTTGTTCAAGGAGAGGAGTTGACTCAAGAGACAGAGGGCAAATAGATCTGAGTTTAACTTCTTTGCATTTCCTTGTATTTATTACCTTCCCATTCAATACAGGAATGGTCAGTGGATAATTTATGGTTTCATGCTCAGAAATAAGTTCATACTAATGCAATAAAAAGCTTGGAGCACCAGCAGTTCTAATAAAGTGAGAATTAACAGTGGAGCAGAATAAAGAGGGGAAGGAGAAGAAGTCATTAAATCAATAACTCCAAGGCCTGGCCGAGATGTGCTCAAGTCAATAATATCATAAAGTTTTATACTGACTGCAAAGTGGAAAATGTTCTCATCTGGGGAGTGTGATGACAGAACCATTTAGATCTCATACATTCACCAGGAATAGGAGAACGATAAATTGTTCTGAGATCTAGAACTCAGACTGGGAGAGCTGATGGTGGAGCTACTGGCTGGGAGAAGGGGGCTGCAGGCAAACTTGGCTCTGACAGTGCTAGCCTGGGCAAAAGCAGCGCGATGGCTAGGTCTGCAACATCAGAAGCTGGTGCTAAGGGATCTCTCCCAGCATAAGGAAAAGGGTCATAGCACAGAAAAGCTCAAAAAGCTCTGGTTTAGGATGATGTCTTGGCTGTCCCTGATGTCTTTCATGGTGACTGGAAAGAACTGGAAGTAGGAAAGACAGGGAAAGAATTAACTGTGAGGTGTCCACACAAGAATGCAGAAGCTGTAACAACACACATATCAATTACAGAAGCATCATCCATTTTGAAAAATATTAATTTATAAAGCAGAATATTAAGCCTGCTCTTATATATGATCAGAGAGAACAGCTGCATGTTAGCCATAAAACAGTAGATATCAATGCCACCAAAAAAATCTTAAAAGTCCAAATAACTGAAAATGAGGAAAATCCCCTGAAGTCAGTCCGTATATCCAGCTACCCATCACCTTTGTTTTCAACAACCAGGTACTTGTGCCAGTTCATGTGCTCTCCCTGCCCATCCAGCCGCAGCAGCACACACAGCAAGGTCACTGCCTGCTCTGCTCAGCGAAACATGGGGCTAAAGAGTGCAGTAGTGCACACCAAGTCTACTCGGACTTTCCCAGGGATGTGGAAGATAGGAAAAATCAGATATTAAGCAATTATAAAAAGGAAGTAAGAATTTAGAAGACATTTTACATCCTCTTCTACATTCCAAAAAAAAATTAAAAATTAACACATTAGGAAAGGTATATTGAATCTCTCTGATGCAAGAAACCACAGAATGACAGAAGAATACAGAACAGAGAACCTAGCTACAGCACAGTGAGCTCCTGGAGGTACAATCCACGGCCAGCTGTCTGCCGCAGCGGGCGATCCCCGGAGCAGAGCTGGCAGAACGGACCCGCGCCCCCACCCCTCCGCACGGTACCTTACCTTCCAGCAGATGAAGGGGAGCTGTGCCCAGAGCTCCTGTGCAGATAAAGGCAGCTCTGCCTTAAAAGGTTGTAGATTCATTGGTGCTTTTCGGTCAGAGCTCCTCATCTGTAGCACCGCAAAGCCTTGGCAGAAAAACAAGCAGGTCTTGCAAGCTTTTGGTAGAACCTGGGCCACTTGCAGTTACTGGGCTGTCTCCACACTTCACCATGTGCGAGATCTGCATCACGATTCCAGGCTCATAAAAAGGGCTCAGCTAGACTTATCAGTTCCCCAGTGGTAATGTTTAAATATAACCACCATGACTTAAAGCTTTCAGCTAATTTTATGTCCTTGTTATTTAAATGAAAACTCCCTGCTTTTGCGTTTAGGCTGAATGAACCAAGGATTTTCTGGGAGATTTCCCATTGCAATCAACTCAGCTGTCCCCACTGCCGGCTCCCCTCACCACCCTTCAGCTAGATGAGCCCTAGGATTTCATCTTCTGCTCCAAAAACCAATGTGAACGTTTTGTCAGGGTGCAGAACTTTGAAATGGATGATTGTAACCGATTGTTACTGAAAGCGTCACAAAATATATGGTTCCATATTAAATATAGGAAATAAATGTACCAAGTAGGATAGGATTTCAGATTCTTGTCCCATCTGTTCTGGCAAATTAGGATCCAGCCCTTTCCTCCTAAACCCACAGTGTTACTTCGGTTGTTAGTTCACTTACATGACTTAGGATGACTGTTTCACCTGCACAGTCACTGACAGCGGCTTATCAGCTGATGATCTGAAATGACCCCTTAAAAAGGCAAATCAAACATATTATATCCCTCTGGTTATCTATTCCTTCTCTTTGTTGTGCAGTTCATAATTTTAACTCACAAGAGCTCAAAGACAGCTTGGTTTAATTGCTGCTGACAGGGCAGGCAGCCTTCTGCAGTTACAAATGGACCTACTGGCTTCACTTCCCCGCTAACTTCAGTTGCCCACGTGTCGGGGCAAATCGGGCAGGAGAAACTTTCCAGGCAGGCTTGGAGTAACTTACAGATATTTGACTTTCTGTATCTGTATTTCAGAATTTGGTCTTAAAGCATTCAGGAAAATTTAGCTCCTTAAATTCCTTTTTTTTCCCCACACCTGTACCATCGATATAACTGCAATTCTTCAGTCCGACTCGTTAGCGTGAACCACACGGGCCCCGTGCATATACCACCGGACACCACAGCACTCCAGGCAAAGGCGTCCACGCGTTTGTAGAACAGAACTAATGTTCATAGGAATAGCTACCATGTCACAAAGAATACACCAGCAAGTAAAACGTCTTTCATTTCAGTGCTATCTCAGTCACTGAGGTGTTAAAAGTAAAAGTGGTAATTGTTTTAACCAAGTATTATAGCTATTGCTTTCCTGCAAATAGCGCACACAAGAAAATGTTGAAAGAGGAAGAGCCTACTGTGTTTTATTTTTATATACCTCAGAAAATTATAGCACAGCTAATAAAATGAGGGTGTCCTACACGAGCTCCAATACTGTATAAATCATGAATAATACATCAGGCAAAAATGAGAAACTGCAACGGAATCAAACCTATACGGAAATAAATAAAACATAACGGCAGAACCGCAATCATGTTAGCTCTGTTGATAAAATGTGTGTTTGTTTTTGCGAGAGGAGGCGGGGGGAGACTTCTCTAGTAAACTACTGTAAAAGCATTAACAATAACAAGACCTACGTGGCAAGCCAAGAAAAAGGGTAATTAACAAATAAACTTCCAGTTCAGAGCCATTTGGTAGAGAAAGTGGAAAGATGGAAAACACAATGAAACAATAACTTGAAAAAGGTGTGACAAATGAATCCTTAGGATAGATGGGAATAAACACCCTGCCTTGCAGAACGAATCTGAGTCGCACATTGCACTGACTCTCTCATTTTAATTTGGTATGTGCAATAGTTCTGTCTGAGGAAATCAGAGTGAATTTTGAGAGAGGACTTGGGTGCAGCCTCAGTTCTTAATCTCGGGTAAGCGCAGGGTTCGGTCCCGGCTCTGCTTTCCCCAGAGGGCTCTGCCAGGGCAGCTGCTGGGACAGCTGGCACACCCTGCAGGAGAGGAGGCCCTGCCTGGGGACAAGCCCGCACTTCCCTTGCGGGTAGAGGAGGAGTTAAAAGGGCTGGAGCTGGTTGCACGTTTATACCACTGGTACCACATGCATTACGGCATGTATGCTTTTGCCTGGGTAGAGCTCTAGGGATTGTGCAAAAAATGGGTACAACTGCCTTTAGAGCACCCATTGCCCCAGGATCTGAGGCTGAACTCCATGCTGGAAAAAGACTTTTGTTTTATTTTACTTTATAGCTTGCTTTGATTCATGATTATAAATACCACAGCCTGCTAAAAAACATTGCTGTTTCTCATTTCTACCGATCCAGCTTATAGATCTTTTCTGTCCTAGCCAAAGCTTGAAGAAATATTCCAGTATTATTAGCAATAACATACTCATACTCCCCACCTCTTTTGCTAAGACTTATGCTTTACAATGCACTGCTTTTAACAGCCCAATTATTGTTTTAGTAAGTATTTTTTCTTCCTATCACTCCTTAGAATCCTTCAGCACGCCCAATAACGTTTCTTCACAACTCAGTTTAAACTCCATGTCTGTGATATGGAGAACTTGTTTCCAACACCCCCTGCTCACTTCACTAGGAGATGCCGCCTTCAGCATCCTTACACGCGCACTGCAAGAGGGAGAGGGTCCCTCTCCCAGCTGACAAATCAAATACATTACTCCCTGTAGCATTCCTCTGTGGGAGAAAAGCATTGGTCAGTGCAAGCAGGAAAGCATATCAGCATCCAAGGCCCGATTCCTCTGACAAATGGTATACTTGTGGTTTTTTACTGGGGTAATTGCCAGGGAGCAGATTCAGGGCAATCCACTTCAGTGGTTGTAAACGATGGGTACGTAGCGCGGCTGAACCATTTAAGGGCACACATACCCAAGTGGGAATTAAAAAAGAAAAGAAAAAATCCTGGTCTAAGTTTGTGAAGTCCCACTTTTTCAAACAGATGGAAACCTAACATACAGATACGACTATAAGCCAATTTAAAAAGCTTGCACATAGTCATCTATAAGTTAAAAGACCATGTGAAATCTTGATCAACACTAATGACTAGTGATGGCCATTCACGCCTCTTCTGATCAAATCCACAATTAGGAGTAAACTAAAAACAGTTAAAGTGAGTAACTTCCTGCATGCAAAATAGTTTAGAATTGTGGAATATCATTCCATGATAACGTGCTGATAACTGCATCACTCATGACAACTAAAGATCAACTGGAACAAATACTGCCAGGGACCCTTCTCATTATACATATTGTTTTGGAGGTTTAGCAAACCACAATATTTATAAAATTTATTTTTCTTCTGTGTCCTTTTCCACACCTCCTTCTACTCCCACACATTTTTTTTCCTACCTTAATGCAATAAAGTTCCACCCAAAAAGGTAACTTTGGTGGGTTTTGGTAACGTACACATAAGCTAAGCCCAGCAGAACTAAAGCGCAATGGTATCATCATGCATGTTTAGTAGAACTCCAAAGAAAACATTCAAGGACAGGCTCCACTCTAACAATTCCCTGTAATGATCCCTATGTTTCAAAGTAAATCTCTTACCCCTAAAATTACTATTAACATTTTATGCAAATTGGATGCATCCCCGTTTAAGGTTCAAAGTAATCTATGCATATCTTTATATTACTTCTCAGAGCCATTAGGCAAGATGAGTTCATATTTTTATTCCCTTTGCATGCTGAATGTACTTTATTTCTTTGGGGGTGGCAGCTTTTATTATTAAAGTCAGCAAAACTTGATCAATCCTATTACCTAGCTTTCTCTGTTTTCTCTGTTCCAACCGCACATGATTTATGAGCTAAAATCAAAGTTTGGATTTCTAATAGTGGCATGTTTTTCTCTTCTTTGCATTTTCCTCTGAATGGGAACAGAATTCAAAATAACTGATCAAAATAACTGATTAAAACAACAAATAAGTTAGCGATTTTTAGAATCTTTTGACCAAAATATGCTCTTATATTTTCTTTAAAGTTTTAACTCATCAAAGAGAAGGTTTAGCTTCTTACAAAGCAGTTAGGGGATGACTTGATGGTAATCTTGAAGTACCAAGAGGGAGCACAGAAATATGATAGCAGCTGACAAAGACACAAGCAGGAGTAAAAGCTGAATGCTGAGGTTCCATAAATTCAGATGAAAAATATGCCTCCACTTTTTTTTTTTTTTTTTTAAGCGCAGATATCTAATCTTTGGCACATTATACCCGTACTACTTGTAAATTTTGAGCACAGATACTATATATAAAGCAGGAACTGATTTAGAGAAGTCCTGTAGGTTCTTAGTTAAGAGGTACTTTCTGGCTTTAAAAATAAATGGACCTGTTTTATCATTAAGATATTAAATCCCCATGTCCAGGCTCCCACCCCATTTCTAGGACACGACACAAATTCACTGACTCTGTGGGATGGGGTTTGTCCCCACACCAGCAAAATACAATATAAGGCAGTTATGTGCCGTGCCTCAGTTTCCCCCCTTAGAGAAAGCGAGCCTTTCCCTCAACCATTTCCCAACGTTTTAGTGATCAGGATGCCCTCACTGAATGCACACAGTGCAGTCACTAGCGTTCTGGTCCTATTGCACATGTGCAGGTACCACCAGAGTAGAAATAATCACCGTAACAATGATTACCAAGAACGGATAGGTTTTCTGCGCTTATAGCTACTGCAATGGTCAATAACCTGATTTTTCACTTCACCTGTGTACAAAGAGCTGCAAACTTCAGTAGAGAAGTATGTAAAACCTTACAGTATTAATCAAGCTCTTTCCAAGGGAAAGATACCAAGGTGGGACTCTAGGGTCAGAGTCACATCATGGTACTGGCAGCTGCACACCAGCAGATGCATTTATGCTGTGGCTGCCCTTCAGTGGAGGCCTCTGGAAGTCTTACAGAATCCTCTATAAATATTCAGAAGTTGAATGCTGCAGCAGGCAAGGGCCTTTAATTTAATTTTGAAGGCTGCAACAGACCGAGCTTTCCAAATATGATGAAAGGGAATGGCTCTCCTGCCAAAGCAGCATTGCTTCTGGGCTCTAAATCCCAGCTTTAAGACCACAGTTTAGGGAGCATCATCTAAGCTGCATCTTCTCAAGCAGCAGCAAGAGGAGCACAGGCCAAGCCCTTCCCCTCTGCTGGGCCCTCACAAATCTCATTCAAGATAATGGCCACTCAAGAGGTTTGGCACCTTGAGATTTAAACAGTTGCTATTTATATTCCGGCAGCACATGGGATCCTGAACTTTGCTGAGGTTTTATCCTGGTAAGAGCCGTATGAACACAAGAGTTTTTCCCTACCCCAAAAGCTGCAAATGCAAACAGATAACAGATAAAAGGCAAAGACAAACGCACTGGGAAGTGAGGTCATTTGCCTGTAGCCAGAAGTAGATCTGGGGGCATGTGCAGGCAGTGACCTCCCGTGCTTCTCACCAACTCGGTGCCTCCCCAGCTGCTAACACACAGGTGCTTCAAAGACCTCGGTTTTGTTCTGCTGCTAACACCGGTGGGAGGCTGTGTTCAGTAAGTTAGGCTAATATAAGATCAATGTGAAATGCAGAGCAATAGGAGCAAAATACACTAGCGACAATAAAAAGGGGGTATTAACCTGAAGTATTTAAAATTAAAATAAAAAAAACTTTCTTATTTACCTTCTTCTCTACAATGGAGTTTAATGGTCAGCCCTCTAACTATCCCAAATTAACCATCTGTACAGAAGTGGATGGAAAAGATGAAGTGCTGATAGTAGTTCTCTTTGTAGGAAACACAGAATGCATTTGGGTTAAAAGAAATACTAAACAGGATAAGATCAAGAAGCATCCCATATCCAGAAGATAATGCTAGGAGATGAGACATGAAAAGGAACTAGGTCTGAGCGAAGCTTTTAAAGAGGATCAGACCTGAGAAAAATCTTGTACAGCCTTAGGACAGTGAACTCTGGCAATGGCCTAATAGATCTTCAGCTAGTATTTACGGGCTGTCGCTCTCAGTGGGGAGATCTGTGGCACACTGCGGGCTTACAGCTCTGAGCAGTAGTCCTGGGCCAGCGCGTACATAAAGCTGAAGTGCAGATTAAGATGATGGATGGCAGAACACAATGGCCACATGGAGACGCACAGAATGTAAAACAGATCCAAAATAGAAGTTGGTGGGTGGTTTACTAGCAAAGGAATGTGTACTGTTGAGTTATAGTCATCTACAGAACAATTTCTTATAACAAAGGCAACACAGATGGAAACCATAAGCTCAGAACTCTCACGCAGCTAGAATAGGAAGCAACACAATTTAAGCAAGCGCATCCCTTTTGGTCCATTTGCATTTCTGCCTGGAGTCACGCGGTCAGCGCAGGCTTGCAGAGCCCGGCACCCTGTCACAAAGATTTCTTTGGCCGCTGCCTTCCAGCACATTAACCAGGCAAGAGATGCCTGGATGTGCTATGGCCAGGCACGAGATGTTTGCCATACTCCTGTAAATTCAGGCTGTTACTTTGAAATCTGCATACAAGTCATGGGAAAACGTGCTGACAGAAAATAAGAGGTTAAGAAGAAAGGAGAAACATCTCCATGTGGTGCAATTTCTTGTTCCCTATTTAATGATTCAGATGCTGTGGCGTGATTTAGTATGAGTTGTGACTTCTCACATTTAATGAAGTGAAACCCTCTTGGCCCACTGTGAGATGCACGCAAGGATGAGAACCCAGTAATTTACAGCATTTGTGACCTTATTACAATGTACTTTTTGCTTGACTGCTCTTCAGGCCTAACAGGAGCTGTTATCAAGGGCTCTATGGAATATTGGTTATTATTTATAATTGGATATAAAAGAGCTTTATCCTTAAAAAAATGTATTTTAAAACATAATTTTCAATAATTTTATGTTAACTTAAAGTAAAGAACAGCAAGATGCTCTTTAAGGCTCTAATGTTCATTTCAATGATGCTGATGAATGCTGCTCTTCATAGTGATAAACAAATAGTACAAGCTTTGGTAGACTGCCTTCTAAAGAGAAGCTAATTGTTCAGGCAGCCAGCATAACAATAAACACCCTCCAGGGGACTGTTGACTTGTTCCTCACTTGAAATTTGTAACCTGAAATGCCACTTCCAAGGTACTAATATTGCAATCCATACCTTGGTACCAATCAGGTGGAAGCATACCACAGTAAATATCAACTTCTGAAACCTCATTAAAAAATATGTTAATTCTGCTAATTCATTTATGGTATAATCTTATGGACATATTACCAGGTATTATGCTTCCTACCTACATTTGTTTTTCCCCTGGGGTCTACTTCAGACTATCAGTCCTTTGAAACATGGACTATCCCTCCATTGCACGCACGTACAGACCCTGACTCTGGGGGGCTCTGAGCCCTACAGTGCAGGAAGCCCCAACTGTTCCAGAAGCCAGAACATTTGCAGTGAAACAAATTTCTTCAAACCTGAAACATTCCATGCGTTTGTCTGTTTCAGCTAAAATTTTGCTGAAAGCTTTTTTAGCTTTATGGTCACATTAAGAGGCAGAAAGTCGAAAGGAAAAAAGGACAGATGATTTTGCTATAGGCAAGACAGCATGTGAACATGCATTAGTGTTTTGATTTCTTCCTCTCAGAAGCACTTGGCATGACATTTATCTCAACCGACTCTGAATCATCTCTAAATCAGTCAGAACATGAAATTCAGCACGGAGTCACTAGTCCCCATCAGGACAGAGACCCCGGGAGGGTACATACGCCTTCACAAATTTCTAAGCCCAGTGAAGGGATTTATTTTGAATTGAATTAGAAACCTATCAACACTAAACAATGCTAGACAGCCGTAACTGAGAATTTCTACCAAACCCAGCATTCACACAGGTGCTAACTGCTTTCCTGGCAGTGTCGGTTTGTGCTCATGCAGCCCAGTACACAGAGTTTTATTTCTGAAGTCCTATTACCTGGATCGCAATCTTGCAGTTAAGAAAATAAATTTACATTGATTTAACTTAAAACACTTTAAGAAAAGTCAGATAGATTTAAGAGAGACTACACCAGAATCAGATGATACAAGCTACTCAAATTTAAGCAGAAAAAAATATCTGCACTAAGCTTCATAGCGCTTAAACAGAATGAGTTTAGGGCATTCCTTAAGAGGGTTCATCATCTCCATGGATTGAAGCAAGAAATAAGTACAGAAGTCATGCAAGAATAGTGACAGTGGTCACTGAAATATGGTAAATTCTATACCGATTAGCAGGGAGAATTGACCAAGGTTTTTATCTGACACTTCCCAGTTTATTATGTAGGTTAGCACCTTTGGACCAGACTAGCCACTTCACAAGAGATACTAACGGCTGCACTTGGCCTTAAGAGGTGAAAAAGGATGGTATCAGGCAGTTTCAGGATCTGTTTCTGAGCTTCGCCATCATCACTACACAGATAACAATGCTTCTCATGCATTGTAAAACACTTACAAAGTTTCATAGGAGTGTATGAAACATTGTTACACGTAATTTTTTTTTTCAGAATAGACTGCGGTGAAGCAGCAAAAGGCTCTTTTAACAAGCACTGTTTTTCATATTTAGTCCCAGATTACACCATCTGCATCACAAAAGAGCCTGCATCTGCTATTTCATTTTAGTCTTCATAGCTTATCATGACAAAACAACAAAAGATTGCAACTTAAAGAATTTATTCTTTGAACTTTTCTAATCCTTGCAACAACAATTTAACAAATGCTTTCATGTTTGCATCTATTGAGTTGTTGTGCTTTTTTATTTTTTATATGTTTTTTATTTTTTAATATCAGGGCACTCAGAGCTTTCACTTGATTGCTCTAGGAAACCAAACTGTTGCTACTCAATCTCTGCAATGTTCCCTATAGCGCAGCCACTCAGAGAGCTATCAAAGCTCCAGCGGAGGGCTGATAAAATCAATCTGTTAAAATCACCTATACAATTTATTCTTCCTCTTTTCTCTCCGTTTTTTAAATAAGAATGCCTGTTTATTATCCAGCCACCCAAACAAAGCAAAAAAAATTCCCCACCTGTACTGTATTACCACTTTGATAATGCAAGTCCTATTGCTATATAGAATGTTTGCTTTTAGAGACTGAAAATTCATCTGTTGTACTTGAAGTGTTCAAGCTGTGGAGCATATTGCAAAGGCATCTCACAAATAGCTGCAACTTTTTTCCCCTCAGAAAAGCTTTCAGGGAGAAAGACGACTCAGATCATGTAAATCCAGCTCCCAGTTATGGCAGCAACTCATGGCAGCTAACTAGAACAGGAGAAAACGAATAAGAAAAAAAAGAAAGAAAGGCACCCATTCCAATCCTACCACAAGCTGCTGAATAATAGACAGGGACCTGAGATGCTAGTTTCTGGTTTATGTTGCATACGAAATCAGAGTAAGTGATAACAAGCTTCTGGGCTTAGGATCTTTGAATTTATTCAGAATGAGAAATCTGCAGGACCATCTAGACAAAAGCTGACTGGTGTTCGTTTTATCTCTAATGCCTGCAATTCCACAGGTCCCTGATATAAAAGCGTATTTACTGGGGGAAAAGAAATCAAGTGTTCTATTCTTCTTTTCATTCTTGAAAAAAATTAACAGATTAAAACATACCAAACTGTGAAACGTCCTTCCGAATTCTAGAGAGCAGAAAACTATACCGCGTTCCAGAAGCACCAAGACTCCAGCACATGCTGAAGCACCTGATCCCACCGGACTTCAGCCTGAAATCCGGAGTCCGAGTGCAACATGCCAGCCTTCCGCAACTGCCCCATGAGCAGCTGGTGAGTGTAAGATTTAACCCCTATTAACTCATGAAGAAAGGGAAATATACCAGACGATATACTGGAAAACATGCTTCTGTACCTGGCTTGTGAGGTACCTTACCTCATTTTTGCATCCCAGAAATGTATTATTTCTAAGTGGTATTAAAATGGGGATGTAATAGCTCAGCTTCTGATATTATATGATGCAGGTTGGCTCTATGTGAGTTTTGGAGCAAGATATCCCTTGTGTAAAGTAATCATTGAACTGCCATGGAACTACAGTTGCTTCCAGCAGCCCTGAATACGAGGCTATTGAAAGACATGCCTCCAAAGACTGAAGTTGTGTGCATGAATACAACACTACCACAAAACTCCACACTAAAATGCTACAGTTTATGAGTAATCTTTTTCCCCTAGTAGTCAGGCTTAAATTGGCTTAACTGTATGGGATATAGCCTTAGAAATTTCCTTTTGTGATTTATAGGATTAAAATCTGTTTTCCCACTGGTAGGCAACACTGCTTACCAGCCTCTCATCCCCATCTCCCATTTTGTTTAGGCAGAGTGAGCTGGCATTATTAAAATTGGATTGTTTCCCTATCCCCATTAAACAAAAGGTGATTTGATACCAAGTGTTAAAATATTATTGCTTTATATTTCTCTCTATCCATCAAAACTCCAGCCTGCACTGTGGCACAGCAGGAGTTAATCATATACTAAGATTCAGTGCTGGTACAAACAGAAAAGACATTCAGCCTTGCACTGGTTTCTCTTTAAACATTAAGACTTTTTCTTCCCAATATCTGCTCTTTCTAAACAATACAGGACAGCAGAGAGGGAGACTGAATGTCCTGTCCCAAGACTCCTACCTGCAAGGAAGTGTGATAACTGAACTGCTCTCTATCCTCTCCATCACAGAACAAACAGGTCAGACAGACGGCACTGGGGACATGACAGAGCCTTGTTTGTGTGATATTAAAAGGAGACAAGTCATAATCAAAAGACGTGCATGCAAGGCATGGTGAGACAAGGAAGCAAACTCCCCAACAGCCTTACGGCCAGCACAGAGAGAAGTGGCATGGCAGTCCGGGAGGAAAGGAAAAAATCAATCTTCTGGTGTGACATGATATTCCTTTGCTCAAACTAATCTTTTCTTACTTCTTTCCTTTTGTTGTTGCTGTGAACATCTTTTGCCTTTGGGGGGAAAAATGAAGAGAGTCAAATAGATAAATATACTGGCATTTGAAATCAACCAAAGCTCGAACTTGCTTAGGTAGAAATGGAAATAAGCAAGCCCAAGTTTGACTGTATTGATTTGATGCTCAGTTCTGAATCCTGTACTTATGAAGCCCTTTTGTGGAGACGCGAGAACAGGAAGAGCAGCCTATTTTAGGAAGGATGAAGGAAGCAATGCATAGCAGACTCTTTGGACTGATTCTCATATCCTTCCCTTACATCATAGGAATAATTCCCAAGGATGCCAAATCAGAATCTGCTGATGAACACAGACAACTGCTTCGTTTTTTTCCAGAGAGAACCAAAGGTCAGATTTAGGTGAAAAAAATTACATTTCTAAGGTTCTGACAAGATACGTCCACTTGTTTACCTTTGAGGAGCCATCACCTGATTTAGCAAAGTCCTTAGAAGACATGCAACACAATTTCCAAAACTCCTAAAATCCCATCTTTAAAGATGTAAGTAATTAGAAGCCTAAATCTAACTGTACCCATACTTATTTTATATCATATGCTCAAATCCTACTGAATATTTTCATAAATAAGAAACAATTAGTAAGATTTGCATGAATATAACATACAAATTACAACAGTGAGAAAACATTAAAGATGGGAAGATCTCTAGAGGATGAGTTCATTAAGTTAGTGGAATACTCTCCCATGGGAAGTTGTGGAGGTTCCTTCACTGGATGTGCTCAAGAGAAAATTCGATTTAAAGGTGAACTGCAAAGGTTTTGCTGAAAATTAAAAACTCCTAAGATCCCAAGAGGGAAAAAACAGACTACAGATGATGTTTAACTATGTCATTATGGCTGGATTTTATTTTCTAAAAGCCAGCTATCCATTTAAGATTTTGAAGAATACAGTCCAGTTTTCTTGCTTTCACCACTGAAGTGGCATCAGTCATTAACATGAGGGATGCTACTAATTTTTTACCCTCTCAGAAGCATCAGACCCCAAAAAACACGTGGAGAACAGCTTTACCATTTCTTATCTGTGACACAGAACAATACAGGTGTTATTTCTCCTTTTTGTCAGTCTTATCACAAAAAATGCACTAATATTTCAAGTGTTGTCTATTCCACGAGCTATAGCATGGGAGATAGGGCTACAATGACCTTTTCAGTATTCTGTATTGTGACTTGCTATAGTCATTCTACTCATTTCACCATTTTACAGCTCCAACGAGACACATAGCAGGGTGGAATGGCCATCCCAATCAAAATATGAAATGATGAAAGGTCAGAATAGTAAAGCACCTGAGAATATCTCAGGGAATTCATTTGGGCATTAAAATTCAGGTGCATTCCCTGTGTCAAAGTCTAATGAGAAAAGAAAATGGTAGCCCATGTATTCATCTTTTGTAGTGCCAGAAGTGAATTTTTGTGCATAGACATGCACATCTAAGAAATGCACAGACATGACGCAAACTTGCACACGTGCTTGCAGAAAGCATGCAAGTATGTCTCCTCGAGTAAATCACAAAACAATTAAGTTTATGAAGCTAAAATAAAACATGATTTTTTCTTTTCAATGCTCTGCCAGCTGCAACGAAGATGGTAATTCACCCAGCTAGTCACTGTAAGCACAGCCAGCCCAAATTCAATGAAGGTGCACTGATTTGTGCTAACTGAAGATCTGGCTTCCAGTAACTGCATAAATTTACTTCAGCCTTATTTGACATAAACCTCGAACCTGTCCTAAACCCTTGAAATCCCTGCAGACCTCTTTGGCTAACCATAACAGCACACAGCGCCTGCTTAGAAATCAGCAAAGAAACTCACAGCAGTATAATGCTGTTGACTTAAACAGCAATACCCCTGATTTACATCAATATCATTGAAAATAGAGTTCATAGGCTCTATGGTTTTTGGGTTGATTGGTTGTTGTTGATTGCATAAGCTACAGTATTAGAATCAAACTGATTAGTAGTGCAATAAAGAATAATGACAAAAGCTATTAGCAAACAAATGAGTGAGGATGGAGACTGGCCTCATATTTAGGGCATGGTGCCTGTAACTATAGGTGCCTATATCTATGGTGCCAATAACCATACTTCCCTGTCACTATTTGTTTGCCATTGCTATTTAAACTGCCAGTTCTTCAGGCTAGGAGAGCTGCATATCGCCTTTATGTACAGTGCCATGACTCAATTTGGGCTGCCAGGTTTTTCAAATTATTGAAAAGAGAACTGGTATTTACCAGAAGTGTTCTTCAAAAACTTAAGCAAGCTAATATCAGAGCCCAAGATGAGCTTGTGAACTGATGCATAAAAAGAATCTAATCTTGGCAAATTAGATAATAAAGAGCAATATTAACTGTGCTTTAGATTGTTTGATAATCTGCATTAAGGACAACTTTTTAACCTGATAGATCTGCAAATTCTTCTTACAAACTTCCCTGTTAAAACAATCGCAATTGAGAGTGAACAATCAGGTAACTAACAAGGATTTTCTTGAGTTACTTTTCACTTCTCTGATGCTGTTGTTTATTCAAGTACTTATATGCAAGGGTAATTTTTGAAACCCTTTTGCTGAGCAGTTTTAAATTTCCTATAATTCCTGCAGATTTAATTTCAGAATTGGGGATGTTGTTAATACCAGAATATCTTATTAGCAATAAAAGTATATTACCTATAATTGAATAGCTCCTCAATTAACAAGTTGGAGAGCCAGCAAAAACAACCAATTCTGTCTGATGCATCCACAGCAGGAGGCATTTGAATTACCAGCAAGTCAATTAGCATACTTCTACCCAAGTGATAAATAAGTATATAAAATGCACAAGAATGAAATAAGCAAATATTAGCTCCTTGCAAAGCGAACACAGGAAAGTAACAATATGGAGAAAAGTCCTTTCAATATATAATCTCTATTTGAAGGTTGATTGTAGAAAAAAATGGAAAAGGCACAGGTATTAGTGTGTAATACTTTGAAGCCTAATTGCACTAGGACCACACAAAGGATGCAGAGTGCAGCAGTCGGTAGCAAAGGAACAGATCTTCTCAATCTCAGTTTACCAACCACCTCGTCTTTGTTTTTCAACAGACCTCCAAAGGAAATGCTGCCCTAGGGAATTTGCACTGCAATTAATAATATTACAGAGTTGTTTAAGTACAGGGAGTGAGAATCAATCCTGAAATATTTGTGTTTTGTTTGTACAGAACCCTTTCATGATATTAACTCCTAAGTGTTTATTATTTGAAGAAATATATCTCTGGCATTTAAAAAGTCAGTTTTCATCTGTTGGAACTAAATATGCATGGTGTTTTCATGAGTGGTGTGTAATTGGGTAATTCTAATTGCAAATAAGAATCTTTTCCTTCTTGGAAAACAGGTTTAAGTTTGTGTAAGGTAATGAAGCAGGGGTCTGAAGATCAGTCATGGAACAAATTGCATTAAGTGAAATCAAGCAGTTGTCTGTTCTGATTTCTTTCCTTGAAAAAGCTTTATAACACCCAGTCCCCATCGCTGATGGACTGTTATTATCTTTCTTGTTCTATGAAGAGACAAAAATTAAGTGATTAAAAGAAATATTACAATCAACTTCCATTCATTCATCTAAAAAAACCGATGATACTTAATCCCAATTTTTAAGTTCCTTTCAATAAATAACATGGAAACAGAAATGGGAAGGTTGTTGCTACGTAACTTGCAGTATTTAAATGTATGAGGCACAGTGACCTTAGCCTCTGGAGATGATGTGCAAACCATTTATATGCACAGCTGTACAAATTGCCAGAGTTTAATGTTAAATTCCATGGAAAATCATCTCTGCTGTTCTGCTTTTGAGGAAAGGACAGGGTTTAAATATTTAATAGGCTTTCTTACCGTGCAAGCATATTTGGCATTACATAAGTGAGCAGCACTAAGATCTCTTTCAAGGCTTTGGCTTCCAGCATTTGACAATAACAAGAGTGACAATGACAGAGGTTCATCAAATCATAAGCAGCAATGGTAACAAAGAACATCTGGGAGATCCAGCAAAATCCCTTTCTGTTATGTGCTTCTTGTAGGACAACTTTCAGCAGTGTGCCCTCCTCCTGCTACCTGCTCCAAATGGCTGCTGAATCCCTGGTAGAGTTTATTCTCCTCTCTATAATGTACAGTTAAGCAGTAATTAGATTTTTGGTTTTACAGAAAAGCTTCCAGAACTTCCTTGTGCTATTCCAGTACGCTGACAAGCTGAAGATCTCTTCTCCCTGTAGTTTGACAGATGTCAGTGCAGGCCTGCTCAGAGCCTGACAGTGCAAACATGACAAACTTACAGTGCTCATGACTACCACCACAGAACAACAAGAGATTTTGACTTTGTACTGCGGTTGAGTTAAAGTCGAACTCAGCGTAAGGGCAACATAAGTGAAATAAGAATACCCAGTCCTCTAGAGCTCAAGGTGTTTCAGAGCAGTTAAATGCCTTTTTAAGCTATTTGACTGGCAGAACAGAGGAACGTAGAGGCAAAGCAAGCTGCGTGACATACCAATGACTGAGTTAGGAATTGGACGCAGAATGTAGGCTTTTTTGATTGATTTCATGTCTCTCCCATCGCAAAACACTCTCTAGCAAGCAGAATACAGAGACAGGATTCACCAATAGTCAAGATTTTACCCCTAGGAAAGCACTCTGAAAGACCAAAGACGTACAAGAACATCCTCCCTGGCGCAGGAGTCCAGTCCTGTGTGTGCCGATGAAATTCAACACCTGGCACTTCACCTCTGGGTTCCTTGACTCTGCGGAAACTCCAACAACTATTAGGACTGTCAGAACCTATGAGTATTTGTTGCAGCAAGTGTACTGAAGTTATGCATAAACACACATTTAACTCCTTTCCTTCGGTGCCTTTTGATGTATATCACAATATTAACATGTAGAATGCATTGCATCTCAGTCCCCAAGCCAAAGTTAAACAATAAGGTTTGGGAAAGGGTGGAGGTTTTCTGAAGGTTTTTTTCTTTAATTTTAGAAACATTTCTTACTTTTCAGAAATAAAACAAAAACATGTTTCAATCAGATTTTAAAATATTACAGGTTTTTGTGGATTGAGAATTCTATTTGCCTTTGTTTCAGGATGAAAGAAATAGCTTATTGCAATACTGCAAGCAGGCAGTGATCAGACCGAGTTATTGCTATTTGGTTACGGACTCAGAGTCCCCAGGAGTACTGACTGAGGCTGAAATCTTTGAGGTACAGCTTTTACTTTCCCTATGAAGCAAAACAGTAAATTCTTTGGGGGTAACCTTCTAGACTACAGACAAAAATGTTGCATGCCTTTTTTCACCCTCGCATCTCACAATCCAAGAGAAACTGCATTAGATCGGCACTACTCCCAAGAAAGCCTGGGGCTGTAGGAAGCAGCACAGGTGAGCCTGTTGGTGGTACTTTACTTCTGAGTCAGCACCAGTCAATTACCAGTGTGATTTTATGGTTTGATGGACCATAAAGCTTCAGGCAACATCGTCTGGTGTATGATCTTGATCATATGAGGTCATTAAAGATCCCAGGGCACTACTTGTTTGCATCAGTCTATTCACCTTGTTGTCTTGGATTAATTTTGGTTCAGCTCTTTCAAAGTAAAATTCCTCTCTGACATACTATTCTTCACCACCTCTATTCAGCTGTTGTGCTGGAGCATTGTATGTTGCTAAACCAGTGCAACATCACCCCAAAGTTATCTTTTCTCCAGTTATTTAATCTCCATGATAAAGGGATATTTACCTAAAAAACTAGTTATTTGGTTTTGTGCTGTGATAGAAACAAAAATGTACTTTGGAAAACTTTGACAGAAAAAATGAATTTCAAGATGTCCTTTCCTGCATGAGTTTCCATGTAAATGACAAAGCCACCTCCTGCAAAGTTTTGAATAAAAGCTTCAAGCAGCTAGAATTAAATACACAAAACCACTGAAGCCCAAATCTGTAAGATTTAAAAATAGGTCATAAGTTATACATAATGCTTTGTGTAGGTCCTTGGAATTTAACATTTATTCATACCAGCAGAAAATTTGACTTGAGATGTTCTTGAATAACTTTTTTTTTATGCTCAAGAATACCACAAAAACTAAAATATATACTTGTTTTGAGACTCGTCTAAATAAGCATATCAACCAAACATACTTTAAAGAGAAATAGGGAAAGGCAACACTCAAAAACTTGCTTTTAATTTGCATAGCCAGAGATGCTCCATGAATTAGACAGCTAATTCAGGGCTATAGGCATTGAACAGAGTCCTTCATAGAAAAAGGATGCATATATTACCAGTGCTGAAAGATATCTAAGTTATTCTTTTTTCAGGCAATAGGGATTTATATTGCTTATTTATTCTCATAACCTGGACAGATGAATCATTCTTGTGGAAAAATTTAAATGACTCAGTATTACTGCTTCTAATAGCATAGCGAAAAGGAGTTGGGGGATTTCACCCAACATTGTTAGAAACATATGGGAATACCATGAGTAGCAAAGTGTTTAACATTTTTTTTTTTTGTAATCGCATATTTGCTGGCTGTTATACCTCAGGATGTGATAAACCAAATTTTTTGAAGAATACTGGTTGCATTATGAGCAATAAGTTCAATTTTCAAAAGCCAGGAGACTATTAAGATTATATGTCCTACTGATTTTTAGTAGGGCTTAAACTAGCAAATCACATAAGCACTTTTGAAATTCCCATGCTTAAATTCTTGAGCACCTGTATTACAAATTAGGCTTTCATGAGCCAGTTTGCTTTTTTTTTTTTTTTTTTTTTAAACTATATTCAGACATCTAGAGACAGACTGTCACTAGTGGAATTTTCAAAAGTTTTAAAGTACTTCAATAGGTCTTGAATCAATGAGAACTAAATTCTAGAATGCACTGAAAACACTGTAGATGCCCAGATAGGCATATACCCTAGCTTCTGCATCTCCAGGGAGCAAGTCATTCATCGTCACAAAGCCACACCAAGTACCCGTATTACGCATGCTATGGAAACGCCAGTTTGTCCACTGATGGCAGAGGGAAGCCACTTATTTGTATGGCATATGTAGCTTTCCTGTGGCTGACATCAGCTGTGGGTAACCCCACCTCAGGCAGAGATATTTTTGCAACTTACTCTACCAATCCTACAAATAATTCTATACATCAAGCTCCTCCTGTTTCTAAAAGCATGACTCAAAAATTTGATATTATTTCTCCTGCTGCTGCACTGTGGTAGCACCCAAGAACGCTGGCCAAGGAGTTTCCCACTGAACTAGGGATTGCTCATACAGAAAAACAAAGTCCATCCTCCAAAGAATATTTTATCTAATAGCACAGTGACAGAAAAACCAAAGCCTAGCTCTCCCAAAGGCAAAATCCACCTGGGCAGAGATCACTCCTGTGTCAAAACAAAAGACTTTTTACAATTAGGTGTTAGCAAATAGTGTTTTCAGTCTTCTGGGGAGGTCACTTGTGTCTGAACGCTCCAGGGTGAATGCAAAGGTGAGGCGTGCTGCTGCAGCGGTGGCTGACATACACAGCACTCGTCCTGCCCTTCGTTACACGCCTTGCTGTTGGCATGAGTCACGGGACTGGAGTGGAATATACAGATACTGGTAAACCGCTCATTAGTCTTATTTTTCAATATTGCTTTCAATTTACCAAGGGCCCTAATTTGTCTTTCAGTGATGGTGCTTTAAGCACATTGAATTAGTCTCCTTGCTGGTACTGGCCGCAGATCTACATTAAACAGCTCAAGAAAAACACCAACATGATTCCCAAAACCTCAAAAAACCAAAACATGTGGGAGACAGGAAACAACATGAAAACAATGTGAAAACAAGAACTAGAGATGGAAGCAAATAACAAAGCAATAAAACCAAAATCCAGGAAAGGTGCCATTTCCACTCACATTCTAACCATGCTATACGTCCTTCCTGCTTCTTTGTGTACAATTTCAGCAAAAGCCAAACACCTTCATCTTCAAGAAACAACTGAAAGTAAATGTAACTCCAGTTTGTTACAGCAAATAAACAGGGAGTGGCTGCAGAAGGGGAATACAAGATGCATCTCAAATCCACTTTCAAATCTACTGAGTTAAACTGAGAGTTTGACAAACCTGTTTGTCAAACAAAAAAAGTGTGTGTTTTTTTTTTATTTGGAACTACAGTTTACTAACCTGTTTTGGCAAAGAACTCTGGCTCCACTTAGAGCAGCTCATATCTTGTTCCACAAATTGATTTATTTCAATGGAACCACTTTTGGGGAAAAGTACTACTGATTTTGTGCACGCTTACCACTGCTATTTGCTCTCTAATTGATAAGATTCCTCGTAGAGCAAAGCAGTGCTCAGCATGGCAGAATTTGGCCAGTGGTACTCCTTATGCTATGAACACCAAGATTTGAGTGATCACTATCACTGATGTACATCATGTGAGAGAGCTATAATTAGCTATTCCTGACTGTACGGGTTTCCAGAACCATTACACCTCAC
This sequence comes from Anseranas semipalmata, assembly GCA_013399115.1. Classification (NCBI taxonomy): domain Eukaryota; kingdom Metazoa; phylum Chordata; class Aves; order Anseriformes; family Anseranatidae; genus Anseranas; species Anseranas semipalmata. The sequence continues at coordinate 804,903 of VXAA01005292.1, forward strand.
TTAACCAAGTGGTTATGATTTTACTCCATTGTTACCATTCTAGATCTGATAGCTGATACTAGAACTATATCCTTAGGGATAAATAAAATCAGGCAGCCTTAAGTGCAGGAGAGCTACCTTAGGTGACATGATATTCACGGCCTTTTTTAAAAGTAGTACCTAAATTTGCATATGCTGTGTTTTCTGCATCTGATAGCTTACAAAAATGGGCAAAGTTTAGTCCTATCATTGTTATTGCCTTATCTGAAGCATTTGGTCTCAGCTAATGTATCAGTGGACTTCAGTCAGATAAACCAAGAGGTGGTGGTGTGGAGATGTGAAAGTATCATCAAATTAATACAACATGACAAAATCTAGTCAACAGTCCATCACGTATCTAATTTTGTCCTAACCAAAGGAAGTTTCAATGTGAAAAATTTCATACTGAGCTCTCCACTTACTTAATCACATTTCTTTTCATAACCAACTTACAATGGCCACTCACCTTATACAGAACATAACTTAATGCTATTATATTCTGAGGTTCAAGTGCAGCTGAAGCACTAACTTTATTAGTTCTGTGACTGTTGGGTACACTGGCTGCAGCCTGATGAGGTGGCCACGTGTAAAGAAACAAGGTTAAAGACACACCACAGCGTGGAGGAAAGTTGCAGAAGCCAGAAGTGATTCTATATATATAAGATAAAAACAGGTATTGCTAGTTTGTGTGTCAGGTTTTATATGAGCTTTTCTACTTTAGACAGGTATAAAAACACTACAAAAAAACAAGATGACAGTGTATGTTGTGAGGTCTGAGTGGAAACTGCATTCCTAGCACGAAAACAAGAGCAGAAGGGAGCAGACCTTTCCGACCCTGACAACAAAGATCCAGAGCTAATAACATTTTTGCAACGTTTTGACAAGTTGATCAGAAATCTTGTGTTTGCAAAAGGGTTATAAAGAGGTCTGCTGAGCCCAAAGCAATCACACAATGCCAGGCCTTAATCAGATTAATCTTCTTGCTATAAGGCATCAATCAACCTTGCAGGTCTGATTCCCCTCTCATATCTGTTTTGCACGGATGTTACATAGTGCAGTTATTCCCGGTTTTATAGAATATTAGACTTAAGCATGACCTATTCAAAGAACTCTGTCCAGATTAAATCTTCTCTTCGTAACTGCTAGATCCCTTGCTGATCACAGCTGCACATTATCATTTTGAATATAGCAGAACTGTTTACCTGCTAGTTGAAAGAGATGTATAGGTGTAAGATGGCAAAGTGGTTCTGCCCAATTTGTTGAAGACATTGCTCAGCTGCAATTCCTGCATGTCATAAGGAAGATTTTCTTCTGTTCACAATTTCAAGAATAGACAAGGTTGGAGGTTTGAATGAAAGTACAACTTCTGAGGAAGTCCCATATCTCAAATCTAACCGTAGAGAAAGAAATTAAATAGAAATACTCTGATAATCATTAAATAAACCCATCCTTTCCTTGGAGTAGCTTCATCTTTTTTTCACCAGTTCGTGATAATTTAAAGAACCAAAGAACATCATTGCTTAGGAGATGTTAGATGAGGAGATGTTCCATTTTCAGTCCCTCTCCCTTTTGCTTCCAATTAGCCACCAGTCCTTAATCCACATTGAATATTACTAGTCTTACTGGAGTAGAAAAAAGAAACAAATCTAATTCGAGTCAATTCATGGTTATATTTTATCTCAGCTACATTCCTGGAACATAACAGCCCCATCTGTGAAAAATACAGGCTGTGCAAATAATTGGCAAGCTGTGATCCTACAGTACTTTGGGTTCTGTCTCTACAAGACTATTGCAGCCCAGGGAAATGAGATCTACAATAAATCTGTATACGCAAATAAGAGCTTAAAAATGGACATCAAGGTCCCAGAACAGAAAAAATTCCTTAAGTGCATGAGTGTTCTCAATTTAAGTCACACATGTATATTATGTAAGCAAACCACAAGATTTGCAGCCTTTTTAATGACAGCATCATTTATTTTTTTCTTTCCAACTTCCAAGTATTGGGCAAAGTTAGTCTCAGCACACAAATGTTCTTACTTTTTCCATCAGAACTTGTTTGATTGGTTTTGGCTCCTATTCAGCAAACATACCAGATGTTATAATTTGCACCTGTTTAGTTAGTGGTTGAAAAGCCTAGTTATTTTTAGGTTAACAGAAGAAAACATGTCTTGAGCACCTTTGATGAATTTCATGAACTTTTCCCACCTATTAACTCTTCCAAGCTGGTTGCTGCCAAGAAATAGAAATCCATCAATGACACGGAGTAGGTCAAAACGAAAGCAGTAATTTTGCAACAAAATGGTGTTCAGCCATTTTATACCAGCTGATCATTTGTATGGCTTGAATCCATCATCTTTATGTTTATAAGATCCTTAACATATGCTGTCACCCTACCGAACAGGACTAGAAAACAGAAAATTGCACACGGCCTTCATTAAACAATTTTTTTCCTTTGGTCTCCCTCCCCTCGATGCACAAATAAAATCCCTTCCTCAAGCAACAGAGGAAGAGCAGCCATAGGTGAGAAATCGGGTCTTTTTCTTTTGACTACAGCACGAGAAAGACTGAAGCAGCCCTTTTGCTGAGGGAGGAGCTTCTCACAATTGCTTTACTCTTTCGGAACGTGGAGTGGTGCAGATAAACTGATATAATTACTCCCTTTCCTCAAAGCAGAGAAGATCCTTTGAGCAGATGATTTAGATGATTTATCGCACCTCCGCCCAGGTTAGCAGCTAACAATCTAACCTCCTTTGCTCTGGTGCTTTGCTGAACTAATGAAAAAAATCCTTTGAGATGTTTCTAAAAGTCACAAAGTGGAAATAGAAGACAAATGTAAAAGCTAGACTATTTATTGGAAACAAATAGCTAAAGGACCTTGGTCTCAGGCCCCCACAGGTATAACACCCTGTGGCATTACTTCTCCGCTCCCTGGGCATAACTCCCTGAGCTTTTAAATTCTGCCACACACATGCGTGCTTTCAAGTTGTCTTTTCCTCTTTTTGTACCAGCAAGAATGAACTGGAGCAAGTTATCGAATGGCTATGATGAAATCAACCAACCACTAGCAAGTTCTTAAAATAGATGAGAATTCAGGAGCTATCTCATAAGGAGAAAGCAAAGTAAGCAGCTGTCTTTGGCTTACAGAAATGCTGATTGAAGTCTTTTCTTCAAATCTACCCAGGTTTCTAATGATCTGTACTGTTGATTCATCTCACATCCATGTTTGGCTGCCTGCAGTTGTTTGTTCTCAGGGACGTGTCCTTGCCCTTTCTGGGACTCAGGACTCCTTTTTAAATGCACAAGGATGGCTGCTTTTCGGGAGGTGGGAGTGTTGCTCCAGTGGCATTTGCCTACATAGTGAAGTGATTAACAGGAGAAATAGAAAACCAAATTTGCTGCTGGGTTCTGAATAGGAAATAATCTGTGAGTAAATTGAACAAGCTTGGATGCAGTAAATAGGCAATTAACATTCATTTTGGCAAATCTGCACCTGTCTAGGCTGAAATGCTAAAAAAGGAAACAAAGGGGAAACATTTCTTAAATGAGGTCGGAGACAGAGAGGACCCACTGTATGCTCCTCTTACCAACTCTATCAGCCTCCCGGCTGCAGCCCACCAGCAAGAATTAGCTATTTATGGAGGCCTGAAAATGTACCTGTTATTCAAAACCTGGGGAAGGGATTAAAATAAAAAACAAACCTGATATCCAGATACTGCACCTGAACTCCTGGGAGTTTCTCCTACAATTGCATTAGCTGACACCTGACCAAAGCAGCACCAAATTGAGAATCTGGCAGTTCTGCTTTGTGAGAGTTATTTCAAGGGCTGATTGACAGAACATCTGAACTTCTGCAAATTCTACTGACCTCTCCCACAGCATAGATGAACGTGAAAGCTTTCCTCACAGCCTGCACGCATTAGAAATACAAAACCTAATTATGACTGAAAGACTGCTGCTACCAGTTCCTATACACTTTGTATCAGGTCTAACTGTCAACAAGGAAACTATTAACATAAATACCGTGTAGGGAGAACTACTTGACAGGAATTCTCTAAGCTCCTCATCAGTAAAAAAAAAAAAACAAAACTTTTTTTTTCCAGCTTCCTTAATAGCAAATATATCTCAAGATAGAGAGGGCAAGGGTGGTAGAACTATGAATGGTTTTATGTCAATTCTCAAGCTTTTCCTTCAAAATGCTGAAAAAACTTTAGAACAGAATCTGCTCCATTTTAAGTTATATTTGCACAGTGTATACATTTACTAACATACAGAAAGCCTGTCTGAGTTGGGCTTTTACCTTTCTTCTGTAGAATTTGAGAGTAAGAGGAAAAGTTCTAAGTTGCGTGAAATGCACGGCTTCTTGGATCCAAACAGCGGCATTAGTTTGATCCCGCGTCTGTACGGCAAAAAAAAGATAAGTAGGAAAGAAAAAGGATATGGTTTGTCTTGAAATTTCTGGAGAAGCAAAGAATTCAAGAGCACGCTTGTTTACTTGCTTGGCCTATCTTTTCTGAGGCATAAAGCTGACGGTATAGCACGTGGATATAACCAGAGCCTTCATCACTTACAAGTCTGTCTCATTTCTTAAGCTAACCAGCTCTGTCAGAGACAAGCATGTTCTGTTCATCTCCTGGTCTGGGCTGGGAGAAAAGATGAGCAATGAGACTGTTAAGTGGCAACAAAGTGAAGAGGGAAAAGAAAGTGCAAGGGAGTCTAGTGGGAAAGAAACAAGAATGCACTGATCACGACCTCTTTTCATTCAGTGTTTTCTGATTAAAGTGACTTTTCTTAGCAGAAAGTCTTTGTGGAACACATTCATTTCTTCTTGGTATTCTGTGAAGGAAAATCAAAACCCTGCATGGTAAGGTTTTACTTCATGGTAAAACTACAACCAATTCTTTCACACAATAACAAAAAAAGTTGAGCCCCCCCCCAAGGATTTTTCCTTACAAGCTCTTCTCTGAACACTCAAAATTCCCGCTTTGCAGTAGTGGGAATCAAATCCTTTATGCAAGTGTCCGTGAGCCATCAGATGCAACAAATGAACTCTGTTTCCTAAAAGCTCATTTAGAGCAAAAAGCCCGCCTTAAGGCCCCGTTACATGCACTTCACACGGGTCCCCCTGCAGGCAGGCGAGGTTTCTCCTTGCCGTGTAGGCACGCAGTCCCACGATCATCCATTCCACAGGCACAAAGAAACAAGCTAAAGGCACAGGCCTTCGCCCTGCTTTACAGGACTGCATCTTGCTTTTTCACAGCTAGTTACCTCTTCCCCTGTGCTTGGGCATTAAGGCTGTTAACAGTGAAAAGATTTTTTTTTTGTGAATTAGTGTGAATCACTCTGTCAGAGACTAGTATAACTACCAATAATTTTCAGATCATTTTACATGACGTTCCACTTATTTTATGCAGTGCCATGTTGCTGTTCCACTTGACTGCATTTGTTACATGTGTCTTTAAAATTGAAAGTTTTCATCTCCGAGGCTCATATTTCCTGTGGTTATATATTGCAGTATGTCTGTATCAGCTGCTTTAACTGTTCATTCACATCCAATTCTTAGCTACCAAAAGCTTTTCTAAGAGAAATATCTCACGGACTCTAGAAGGCAGTCTTCTTTTGCCAGTAGCAGTTTGTAGATGTCTTTGCAGACATTATCAGGGCTTTTACAACCACAACATCTCTACATTTCCCAGTCACAATTGTCATGATTAGAGTCACAAAGAAAACACAGAGAAATCAAATCCTAATTTCTTGCATTCTGGCCCATTTTCTTAGCCCTAAGCACACCTTTGTCAATTCTTCTGCTGCAGCATTCCCTCACCCCTCGCAGATAAATTAATGTTTCCAAGGTTACAGAGCAAGTCAAAGACTGAAATGGAATTAGAGCCTGTGACTACTGGTTTGTACGTAAAGTCTTAGTTTCTAGACCATGCAAATGGTTTGCGACTGGAAACTTAATACCATGTAGAAACTTAATTAACTGACAGGATCCATTTATTGGCTAGACATTCAAGTGGCAGCACTTCTGCTGGTAAATCATTGGAGGTGTAAAAATCCAGCTGGTAAGCTTTAAAGGGAGAGATTAAAGCTGCAAAAAGCCTCTGCCATGAAAATGTTTCTCAGCTTACGCTTCACTCCGACTGCATTCAGGGATGTGTCAGTCTAGTCTATTTATGGGCTCAAATAGCCTTTCCACCCCGCACGATTAATGGGTGCCAGCAAACATAACTGCCTTGGGAACTCTAGTTAACGCAAGTCTTGCTTCTCTTCCTAACCTGGCTTTAGCACTGCCACATGCTGCTTACCAGCTGTGCTATTCTCTCCCAAGGACAGCTATACTTAAAGGCGCAGCGTTGAATACTACAGCTTATAAGCCTACGTTTAATGCTAATGGGAATTACAAATAATCAGAAACTAGCAGTAAAAACTCTTTCCAGGGTCATGCCCGAGGCTTACTGCTGCATAGTAAGCTGAAGATGCAGCCACCAGTAGCTGCCAGCTTGCACATGCCCAGCCTACCCCTCAGTGTGAAGGGAAGTGCATTTGCCTGAAACCACCTTCAATTTTGAACTAAATTTCATTATATTATGACAGAAGACAAGAGCACGCAGCTGTAGACCAGCTAGTCCATACACCAGGGTGGGTTCAGTTTGACCATGCCAGATACTGTATTTGTGCTGGCTACAGAAGAATCGAGGAGGCACTTAACTGTTCAGGCAGCAGTCCGTGTGAGCAGATGTCTCCCTTCTCCTTCAAGGAAAAGGTGGGAGATAAGATGCATAAATGCGATGGGCCACTGCACTGAACCAAGTGGATGCATGAGCTCTAATGACTTTCACACTTGGAATGCATTTCTGCATTTCTTCAGCCCCCTACAGCCAGAGTGCATGCACTTTGTCTTGACTGCAAAAAAAAAAAAAAATAGCACTTCACTAGCACAAACCAACATAAATAAGTTCAAAAACACTTATCCCAGTGAGATTTGAATCCAGCCTAAAGAGCTTACGCAAATTTAATTTCGTAGTAGGATATGAGGCAGGTCAGCATTATAGTTCACATCTTCCAAGCAGATACAGAAGTAAAGAACCTAACAGACTTGTTTGGGTTCAAACTTACATGCAGTCTCAATGGCATTTCTGAGAATATCAGCTAGATCTCCTGATCCAACATCACAAGGTAGAGATGAGCATAGGAAGAACATTTACCCTTTTCTATCACACTTCAGAGCAGTATAAACATTGAGTGAAATGGAGTTACTCTCAGTTTCAGATGTTATAAGGAAGAAAAGATTAGAGCTTTATTCATACACATCGAAGCAGAAATAAATTAGTTTTCCCATGTCAGGGGCCATTACAAATTGAAATAAACTATGAAAGGCACTGGAGAATTCTCCATCTCTTGATGTTTTTGGTCTAGATCAAATACCTTCCTGGGAGCCATTAAGTCAACCACAAGCTGGTGTGACTTGGTAGCTGCGTAAGTGCATGAAACATACTGGCTTGTGTTACACTAGAGAAACCAAATAATATAAACATCCCTTATACCTTCCAGATCTATAAAGGTAAAAAAAAAAAATAATCTTGAAACTGACCTCAAGACAAAAGACTGTATATATGCCCTTCCCATAGTGGTATTAAGGAGCAGAAGGAAGAGATTATCCTCACTCACTGTTCCCAAGTGAATCATTCATCCAGGAAACCTACATGCATTCTACCAAATCCGAATGCTTTTCCTGTAGGAAGCATCTCCCACTCCCCAGGCCTGCAGACAAGGGACAAGGCACACCGAGGATGTCAGGAAGAGAGAACAAAATTAGCACAAGAAAAACAGAGGAGCTACTCATTATGAATTGTTAATGGCCTGTTTACTGCTGAACCTGTCACAGAAAACAAGAGTGAGTCTGTTAAGTCAATAATTTATTTCAGGTCATAGAATTAATTAGAAAGATAGTTAAATAATAGTAGGGAAATGAAAACATTTGAATATGATGCCAGTGGCAATTTATATGGGAAGCTCTGCAATAAAGAACAAGAAACAAAAATAATCTACACAGCAGCAAGTAGACAAAGACTACTGGCAACTTGTCCTTTAGTAAGGGATGAGAGAGCAGAGTAATCTAGCACACCCTTGGAACAGACCGGGGTTTGTCTTGCTTTATCAAAGGAGCTCAAAGCTGGCAGCAGAATTTGGGCATCTTCCCACCTGGAGTTCCGCAGACTGACCAGAAGCGGCTGAGGATGCTGCTCCCCTCGGCTGCCTTTCTGCCCTCCTGCCAGCAGCTGAAAGTCGCACGCGTGCTCTGGTACGACTCCCAGCATGAACCCTACGGCCTTCGCACTGGGCGCTGGCCCCCGCTCTGTCACCCCTGCTGAAGCAGCAGGAACATGGCAGAGGCAGGGCAGGTACCTGGGGGAGGCGGATGGAGGTTAAATCACTGCCACTGATTACAAGAGAGCTGGGATGTCAAACCCTTACATGAAGCACATTCCGGCTCCCCTTTGAGTCCCATTAGGATTCAAGCACCATTCCTAAACCTAACAATCTGGACGAGCCTTCAAGCTCAAACTCCAGTTCTGTCCTGCGCTGGCAGATCAAGCGATCGCATAGAGAGACGCGCTTCCACACGTACACCACAGAGCATCACCACTGGATTTCCCTTACTGCCAAACACTTGGGTGGGGAGGTGGTAGCTGAAATCCTGTTCAGCTTTATCAAATACACAATAGTTCAGGAAAAATGAGACTGAAGTCTCACAGATGAGGCTTCTGCTCAACTGCAAACAGGGCTCTTAAACCCTCCCCTGCCCCCAGACACACACGTGCTTTCACCGTTCCCTTCCAGCAGAAGCAGTTACCTGTCGGGTGGAAGAGCCAGAATAGGATTTCTTCTGCAGCAGAGGGTTGACCTGAACGAAGGCTTTTAACCTTCAGACATTTATCATAATTGCAGGGTTATTTATTATCCTGCAATGCAGTTACTTCTTCGGACAGAAATTCTATCTTGATCCTGGGATCCAGTCTGACAAAATTGGTATGTTTTCCTGAAAAGTATTTGTCTCTATACACAGAACATTTTTCAGGGAAAAAAAATGTACTGCCAAGAAAGTCCTGGCTAAAGCTATGTCACTGAATCAATTCAAACAAATAAGCTCCTAAGTATCACTTAGGTCCTAAGTTACAGACTTCATAACTCAGTTTATTTTTAGTAACCTATTTTCAGAAGTACAAATAAAACCCTAGTGTATGGATAGTTGAAGAGGGAATTTATCTTAGAAACTGTCAAAATCTATCCCTTCACCTCTACCTCAACTTAGAAGGCAAATATTTACTTGGAAGTGATCAGCCTCAGAGAGACAAGAGCTGCTTTCCAACTTGCTTCCTGTCATTGAATGTCCAGGAGAGGAAGGAGCAGGGACAAATGTTTACACAAAGCCAGCTAAGTGGCAGGATGAGAGAGGAGCCCTGTAAAAGGGACTGATGACTCCAGCAGACATCAGAAACCTCAGTTTCACCTGTAATTGGATCCCTGTCAAACTTAAACTTCATATCAACAATGTTAGTAAGTGAAATATGCACCTGGGATTCATTCTCCATATGAAGTCTGAACCATCTGTGCCTTCTGCCTTTGAAAGCTCAGCAAGAGCAGGGCTGTCTCCCACAGGGAGTCAGTGCTCGGCCAGACTGCCCTTCTGAAGGGCTGCTGGAGGCAGGTCGCAGCTAAGTGGTTGCTTTGATCTTGGACCTTTGGATATAAACTACCCTTGCATCACCCCTTCAGCATACATTTCAAGTGATGTCAGAAAATATTTATTGCATGATCTTGTACCATAACTGCTTTAGTGTCATCTACACAACACCACAAGTCAACTGAGAACAGGACTTCGACAGCTTGTTGCAAATGCAATACTGCGTCGATTCAGAAAGGTGAAAACATCCAGGTAGGACTAGCTCCTTTTTCAGCATTTAAAACTCTAAGCCTTGCAAGTGTGGGTATTCACGCAAAGCATTCAGTGTATCATTGAATATCTATGTCACTCGTGTAGATGTATTTATATAATGTTCTTTAAGCAATTCGTATGGATAAAGCGTGCACATTATACACTTGATCAAGAGATGAACCTGCACAAATACTTAGTATATGGTATTTTATGTCAGATACATATTTCCCTCTTACATGAAGCTTTCAGCTGCCTGCAACACATGGCATTCAAAGCTTCAGCCACTGAGCGTCTGAATTGCCAGGATGATTAACAACAGGTATTTGAAAAGAAAACAGTAGGTAGTTAAGATCCATTCTTGGAATATGATTTATGGAGGTTTTTTTTTTTATGACATCCATGAATTTGAGACAGAACTAGCATAGATTCAGAAATCTAAAGCAAGTGGGTGTTCCACCAAGCAGATTGATTTTTACTACAAGATTCTGTCCTTTTTCTTTTGCAAAGTTGGTTACAATCACTAAAGAAGGATAAATACTGTCCTCCCAAACACAAGGAACATTACAGAACACCCCCCCACAGATATTACAAGTCAGCCTATTTGTACTGAAGCACAATAAATAATGACTTACAGCATCGGGTGGTGATCCGTATTCAGGCATACTAGGATGTTCATACTGAACAGGAATTAGGGAATCACTGCTGGAAAGGACATTCAACTTCACCTCCCCTATCCAATTTCTGAGCTGCTACAAGTCATGCAAGACATGGTGGACATCTGCAAGCCTGAAGTCTTCCAGAGTGCAGGTCTTTAAAAATTTCCTCTGCTGGTGGCATACAGGTCAAAAATGTTTATAACATGTTTGATACACTTATTAGAGAGAGAAGCTAATCAAGATATGGTTGGTGTACTTGTCAAAAGAGTTCTGTTATTTGCTTTTCAGAAAGCAGGGGAGCACAGGTTGCAGGGAGAGCCCTACTGAGGAGTCAGACACTGCCAGGGATGTAAATACACCCCTGTGCATGTTCTATTTTAACAGGAGTCTGAAATACAGAAGCGGATGTACTTTTTACTTGTCAGCTCTATGAGGTTTCTATTTCTTGGATACTTTTTTCTTAAGTAGCAGCAAACCTTTGGCTTATTCTTAGCCAAACAAGTTTAAAAAAAAAAAAAAAATACAACTGAGAGGCCAAAACATCCTCCCATTAAGTTCACTTTATTTCATTTACAATACCTAACAGCAATGGAACATATCTTGTGGAAGAAATGGAAAAAAAATGCCTTGGCAGTCTATTCCGCTATGACAGAGCACCTTGCAGAGCTAATGCAAGCAAGGTGTTGCATCCTCCCAGCCTCCATTCACACGGCTGCCTGGAGGACAGGCTGCAGATGTGCTAACGTCAGAACTATGTATCTGTGTGTGGGACAAGAGACAGATGACTAGGGACCAGGGTACCTCTGGTTTGTGGTCCCCAATTTCATTCAGAGATGGCAAGTTCCTGCTGTAATTCCCTTGCTCCTATTGATCTTTTCTTTAGACTTTCCCCTTTTCCTGTTTTCACCCAGTATTCACTTTAAAGAACAGCTGGTTGTGATTTGTTCCGTCACAAGCCTGTCATCCTATGACCAGCAAGGCAACTGTAGTGTCTTGAACAACCTGAAGCCAGTTTGAATTCGGCACTCTTAGCTACGCTGGGTGCCTCTGTCTACTAAGGAGATATCAATGAGCTATAACTGTATCCTATTTCCCACTTTCTCTCGCTTTTTTGGTTTTGGTTTAAAAGAAGTAGCTACCCCACGAACATTAAGAATGGAAGCTCGTGCTCATTTGTTTTATTTTAAAAAAAGGACCATCAACTTAGCAACTTTTGCTTGGACAGAAGGATACAAAGCTCTCTACAGCTAGAGGTAATATAAGCTCTTACAATCAAAGATTTGCTTGATACTTGGGTATAAACATTTCAATTTCTTTTGTCTCATTTTTGAGGTTCAGAACACGCACTGTTAATGGTGACTGTCCCAGAATTAAACAGAACTATCTGTACTTGAATCTAAGCCTCATCCAGCTCTTTGCTTGCTGAGCAGCACCTAGTTCGTATTAACAGCTTGGTTGTCTGTTTATTTATTCTGGTTAAATTAAACAGATGAGACTAACAGAATCTTTTAGCTTCATACCTTCTGACAATGACCTCCTAACATAATTACATATACAGATATCAAAACAAGTATGTTACAATAATTTGACTGGGAGGATATCTTTTTTTTCCCCCCCCTCTTGCCACAGAAGCAGCAGATAGATTAGACTCTAAAGCAAAAAATAGATAGAAATGGCCTGTGAAGACACTCCTGTACAGACAACTGAAATTAACATTACTTTCTTACCTTCAACACAATTTCATGCCTCACAGGATCCCTGGAAGCGCCCGAGTTGTACCAGGGTGGTTGAAAAATGCTCCAACAGCAAGTACACACCAGAGATCAGACAAGTGAATTCAGAACAGTGGTAACCTGCTGGGCTTTTTTTTGTTTGTTTGTTTTGTTTTTTGTCTGGGCTAATATTACAGAACTACGGTGTAACTACCAAACTAAGGCATTCTCCTAAGAATGTCTCTTCAAATCACAGCCAAGTTAAGTGCTTTACCCCATCTGCATCTGTTCAGGAAAAATCTCAAAATTAGAGATATCAGATATCACAGAAACATTGGTTCTGACTCCATGGCTAAGGCTACACTTACATTGTACACAGGCTTTACAAGTCTGTGTGAAGTCCTCCTGGACATAACTCCTCCACTGAAGAAACATCCTTGCACAAGAAGTGATTCACAGTGACCGTCTCCTTTATGCACCACCCAGAGGCTGCAGCAGAACAGGCCGCTGGACCTCCCTCCGTCCTTTCTACAGGTGCAAGTTCTGCTGAGCACCAAAGGACAGCTAAGATATCCCACTGATGGGGCAAACACTGCAAGATGTTTCTGGATCTAGCTTTACTTCTTAACCACTACCCTTTTTATTACACATTTCCATTTTCAATTCTACTTGTCAGAAGCACTGGGATATCTGGCATGTCATTTACACCCTAATGTGAGGTGCAAGGGAAGCAATAATAAAGGATTGGGTTGCTTGCGAATGCTGTTCCCCAACTGAGAATAACTACTCTGTGGTAGTCAGTGGCCACGTCTGTTGAAAAGACGACAACAGTTGTTTGGGAACTTTTCCTAGTTTTTATTTAGTTAAGCATTTAAAAAGAAATGAATGAAAAGAAACCTCTGTTTGAAACCCCAGGAGATTTAAGGAAATGGTCTGATGCAATTGTTTGAAACAGCTGTGAAAACATTTACCCTTATTCACATTTATGTTCTCTTAATTCCTTGTTCTTTGTAGCTTTTGTCCCAAAGTATCATTGTGAAGGTTTTTTGCGGTTGTGTTCTAGCAAGTGAGCCCAATTTACTCATCTTAAATTGCTCTTAAATGCAACATTTGCGAGCAAGTTTCTAAACAATTCAAGTATCTGTTCGCTCCAAAATAGAAATCTGTTACATTCAGTGGGCAAATATCATCACTGGAGAACAACAGGTGGCAAATTACTACGTTGGGGTGGGAAACAACTTGTTCAAAGTCATAAAGTGGCTGAAGAGGGAACAGCAGCTGCCATTCCTATTGCCTAAGCATCAGCACATTGACAAGAAGTGAAGGTATCTTTCTGGGCACATCTACATTTGGTAAAGCGAGGCAGAGGTACTTAAAACAGCATTTCAGCCAGAAGCATTCTAGATATACCTAGCTAGCACTGTGCCTAACCCAAGTGCTCCCATTCACAGCATCCCAACTAATATCCCTGCACAGCACCCTCATGGAAAGCAGGGGTCTTCTGCAATGCATTTGGTGGAATCGCATAGATGTTACTTTGGCCTCACGGGAAAGGTGTTCGGTTTGCTGAACATTTTTGCCTTTGCAGGCAGAGACCAAAGCATGCCATGTGTCAGTGATTTGCCCCGGCTCACACCAGGAGGCACTCAAGCTCCCTTTCTCTTTCCATTTCCTCCATAGTTTTGCTTAATGTGCTAGATGCAGCTACCACCTTTTAGCCTTGGTGGTTTTGACCCCAGTTCTCTGCTCTGCAGTTCTCTATTTCATACTTCTCTCCATCCTTTATTGCTTAATGCTGAAATACACTGCACATCATATGGTTTGCTTTCTCTATTTCCCTCTCCTGCCCCCTCCCCACCCTCCTCTTCTTCCTGAACCTGTCATGTCTGCATCAAGGGTGCAATTGGAAAGGGGATCTCGGAGGAGCTACCTGTCAGATCTGTCTGCTTGGAGATCAGCTCTGCTGCTTAACTGTGGAAAGGACTGATTCCTGGGAGGAAATATTGCTATATTGCTGTTAAGCATAGGAACTTTATCCAGCTGGTGAATATGACAGAGATCTATCAAAATAAATAGGAAATAAATATTAAGCCATCAAACCTTACTAGACCGCTTGGGTAGCGAGGAAAAAATAAGGCTCAGAATATAAAGGAGATTTATTTTTGAACAGGCAGAGCATCTACGTGCAAAAAAGCTCAGGAATTTTCACTGATTGATCTTGAAATACCCACATGTTCTAAAAGCATCTCCAGGTAAAAGGCATGTAGAAATTAATACACATTTTAACTACAGCCCAAATATAAATAGTTTTAGGTCATTCAGTGATAGAGATAGGTATCAATATTACACCCTGTAGCATCGAGAAAAATCATCTGCATTTGCTGTCATTTAAATGTACAATCTTGATGAGTGATTGTTTACTGCCTTGTTTATACATGGTAGCCTAGCCATATCTCTGCAATTACTATACATTTTAATTCCCCTTAGAGAGATCAGCTTTCCTGTGGGCTCATTTTAATCTACACTCTGGAAGAATACCTACTGGTAGCTCCAGAGAATCAGAAAATCCATTAGCTAGCACAGCACTTTACAAAGGAATCTTAAAGGCGAACTTACAAATGAACGCTATTAACTCTTCAACAAGTTTCCTATAGCACTATTTAAAATTTAGTCGCCGATATCCTGGTTTTCCTTCTATGTTACAAAATATGGTCTAGTCCACATGCCTTTGTCCTCTGTAGACATGTGCAAGAGAATATTTTTGCAGAGATAGAGATGCTGTAGATGTTCACATCTGCAGCGTATTTGACTTCAGAAGCTAGCCAAGCATCCAGCCAGATGCACATAAGATGGAGAAGAAACAGGCATTTGATCCTTCAGGTGAAGGAAGTGTCACTTCCTGCACCAAGAACGTAAAAAAAAAGAAATGCAGCTACCAGTTAGACAAAACCATGCTGAAGAGTAGGCAGAACAGGAAAAAAAAAATCTTTCTTTGGTCAGTAAACAAACCTAGAGAGAATAGGTTTTCAGTGTGTTGACAATGTTCTGGCAGTTCATTAATCCCAGCAAAATCTCTCCAAAGTTACTGATGCATGGATTCCATTTTCAAATTTCTCATTAGTTCCTCTTTATGGATTAAATGCTGATGTTCACGAATGAATGCACACAGCTTCAGCTGATAGATGTAATTGGGTTGTAATGGATTTTAGCTGCTGTTCCTTCTGATCTAGCCAATTTGAAATGCAGTATCAATGTATTCTCCCCATCTCTCTGTAGGGAATGAGAAATTGAAACCTACAAGATGAAATTTATCAACTTCCATAAAGTCCGCTCCAACCATCATAAAACTGTTAAACTTCTCATTATCATTCTACCACAGTTATTTCCCAAACTCTGGTCAGGCAGTCAAAATATTAAAGTGCATTTGAAATAAGTAGAGTTGATCCTGCAATATTCTGTGTGTCCTCAACATTGATTTAGGTGCTGTAAATATTACCAGCCCACGATGACATTAACATAGCAAAAGCTTCACAGCAGGAACATAAAGTGACATGAAAGGATTTAAAGGTTGCAGAGCCTCCTTCCAATTTTTAATATATCTGTATCTCAATAGATAAATACATGATTTGCTATCCCTACAGGGCCAATTGCCACACAGCTTTACACTTTCCCCCAGAACAGCATTTGCCTTGCTCTCAACATTCCTTGATTTAATCCAGTCTTGGGTAACCAGAGGAACATGGAACACTAGGACTACACACGTACTCCGTAAGTGAATGTGAAAAGCTAAGGTCAGAGAAAAAAATCCCATAGGGCTACATGGAAACATAAGGATTTTTGAAAAAATTAAGGGAATCGACATTTTAAGGTGGAGGGGGAAGAAACTGTACTGGTTTGATGTTTTGTTGTTATTTTTTTGTTTTGTTTTTAGGACCTAACCTAAGAACTGGCTACAGTGATGCTTTGAGAAATCTCATTCCAACTCACTGGGTCACTGACATGGATAAAATACAAATCTTGAGTCAGATTCCTACAGTCATGTAGTTACTATAGGCCAATATGAACTGGCAACAAGCCCTGTTCCGAGAAGACAGTAATTCAAATTCTTCTGTTGCTTTTTAACCATTAGCAGTTTAATAAAGGGCTGAAGAGAGAACATGCCACAGGGAAAAAGTTCTTCCTTCGCCGTGAAGGCAGTTTCTGCAATACCTGATACAAAGCACATTGGCAGACTGGAAGGTAATTCCTCTGATATTCTGAGAATTCTGAAAGATTCTCAACTCACTGGCATGAATTTTTAGGAACCAAAAGCCACAACACTGGGCATGAAGAAGCTCTGAAAAGTTGGAAACTGGGATGTCAATCCTCAGTGCAACAAATCATTTAACGAAATGCATAACTTTGTAATTATTTGCTTGGCAGAAGGGAACAGGGATAAAGAACAATTTTTTTTTTTTTTTTTTAGTTTGGCACTGGTCAGTGAATACCACTGAGTATCAGCTATCTAATTTGGAATTTTTAGATCTCATTTCTCAAAGTGTTTTTTCTTACTAGTTCTCTTGCATCTTCAGCTACCCAGACACATACATCTTGAACAGTGTCACCCACTGCCACTTACCCTATCCTGTGATAGTGGGCTGCAAGGAAATCAAAGGCCAAGACCAAAGCTGATAACAGGATTTCGCAAGTGGGCCCCTCCCCCCAAAAGTTTTTTTCCTAATAATCTGATGAATATTTCATTGCAATAACAAACACTTCTGTAAAAGCTGAAGGTGTATGATTTTAAAATCAGATTCAGATTTTAGCTTCCAGAAACCCCACAGCTATAGGCATCCACTTTCGAAAGCACCACGCTCTTTGCGAGCAGAAGCGCACAGTTCCACTCTGGGAGCTCGTTCACCGAGTAGCTTAGGAACAGATTTTCAAAGTTTGGCCATCAGCCTGGTCTTGAAAATCTGATCACTGTACAAAGTCATAAACCTCTGAATATACACCCAGGTCTGCACAACACTTGCATGCTCTTTAAATTTGACATTAGTAACAGAACTTGTGCGATCAAGCACGACATCATCCCCCACATAGCACCAAAGCTGCCTCGTTTTCACCGACTCCAATTGCCTTTGGATCAGGCCTTATCAGCTGAACTCACTGCAGCTTTCCGACTTGCCAGCCACCTTCCCTGTCAGCTGCCGCTAAGGCTGAATCCCTCCTGCCTGCATCATTCTTTCCCTTTCAGATTCCAGGCCAAATTCAATAATGGTTGTAAGTGAAAACAATTATTGACTTCAGCGGAGTTGCTCATGCTTAGAACTGGGATGAATTTAACCCGCTTCGTCTATTACTACCCACTGAATCCCAAACTAATTATAAAAGCCCAGTAAGACAGATTCTAAATTTCTTAGTTTTACTATTATTAGACTAGCCATTTCCATTTAACAAGGTATTTAAAGACTGGCATCTAACATACATCTAGTGCATGTTGGAATAAACTCTCCTTACAATGCCAGCTGATACTCATCTGTCCCTTTTTCTGTGTAGAGCTAGTGTACCTGCCTGCTGTGCTTCGCTAAAACAAACTTCTTAACTGATGCAACTATATTACACGAGACCACCGATAAAAAAAGCTCAGAAATAATATAATCCAAAGCTAAGTTTCAGCAAAGCACTTAGACATAAGCTTACCTAATTAATGGGACTTAACTGAAGTTAGCTGCATCTAAATGTTTTTTCCAAAATTTGGTCTTAGTCAAGGAATTAGAATGTGGAAAATAAACTTTTTATATACAACCAATAACGAAAAGTCAAAAGTCATACAACAGTATAATCAGAAGTATGTTCAGGTCTTCCACCAATATTTCATATTTCCCACCACTATAATAGGGATTGGCCTGATTAAGCCTTGAGAAAAGTTGCTTCATGCCTTGGTCTGCTGGTATCATTTAGGGCATGTGATTATTGCAACCTAGCTGGCATAAAACAGGTGTGAAGTGACTAGATATATTGGAATACCGTACCAAACTACTCCTGCACTTTTTCCTTACGAATTGCAAATGAATGGTCCTATGCACAGGACAAGGAGACAAGTGGGATCAACAAGTTACCTAAGCTGAGCAAGGCACATAAGCAAATACATAAATTTTCAAACTACTGTTGAAATAAAGATGGTTTAAATACATTTGTGCTCATTGTTATGAACGTAAGTGATGTTGTGTGCTGGAATCTACTTACAAGTTTGATCTCTCCCCACCACCTGCCCTGAGCAGGACCAAGTCAAGCTGTTCCTATAAAGTTCTCAAACGAATTTTGAGTTGAAGTATTAACCCGACTGCTGTGATGCTGACCACAGCTAACGCCAGGAGGCTGCTGGGGAAATTACCTCACTAACACCAGGCTGTTCTTTTCCCCTCTTCTGCCAAAGTTTACTTTCCATCACTGTCAGAACCACGCTTTATTATTTGAATCACTACAAGATGCCTCCGTCTGTGCAAGCATTAATCAGCAGTACTGCAATGAACGTACCCCATACAGACAACATAAAGCAGAACAAACAGTCCTAATACAAGTCACAGCTAGCGTTAAGTCCCTCCTGACACGAATGCATCTCAAGCCTTGCCAGGTGCACAATAGTTTGTATTTAAATCAGCATTGCTGATCATTTTCTACAATGTTTTAAACATACAGAACTTAAAGCTATAACATCACTGCCCTCCTGCAAAGCGGGAATATTACAGAGGGCAAAGTAACAATCCTTAAATACTATGACAATAAAATAAAGGTGGGAACTTTAACAGTTTTATTTCCTCTATCCTCAGAGGAAAAGCAGAAATGAAATAGAGTTCATGCATTCGAGAAAACAGATGCTTGTCTTTGGTTTCCTTCCATTTCCCTTCCTCTAGAAAGAATTTCAGAATTTTTCTGTGCACTTGCACCTGTAGCTGGGCACACGTGAACACCAGCTGGACAGTCTTTATATGGCTTCTGGCTCCATTTTGCTCTGCAGTGGCAGTGTTCCTATCAGGTGCTTCAAGCTGATGCACAGCCTCCTCCATCACCTTAGAGGCGGCAGCCACCTGTCCCATCTGCAGCTGAGACGAGTTAGGGCAGAGCAATGGAGGAGAAAGGAAAGTAGCCGGTAGTACTTCCTCAGTAGTCAAAACTCTATGTAGTAGAAAGGGAGGGAATAAAGATTGTCTGAGTGCTGTGGCCAGTCTCTGGGCACCACTCTTCAGAAAAGAGGAGGTTTTTTGTTTTCTTCCCCCTGCACAGGGACTGTTAGAGCCTGACTGGGCTGGGAACTGCGACAAGAGGCTTGTCTTGCGGGACCTGAAGGACAGACCCCTCGCTGTCCCCAGCAGCAGGCAGCACCAGATGCTCCAAGGAGCTCAGCAGGCTGAGCCTTCACACAGCTGATGCACAGCACCTAAGCGTCAGGCTCCCAACCACCACCTCCTACCATTCCTTATGTGAGTGGCAAAAAGTGCGATTACAGCAAAAATGCTCATAGTTCAACTGTTAAGATAAACTGAACAGCTTAGGCTACCATCTCTACCCAGAAGATGATACAAATTAACTCTGTTCCTAACCAGTACGCTATCCAAGCAGGAGCGACAAGTTTGAAATTTATCTAAAGCAATCAAATCTCATCAGCAATGGTAGGTGCTGCAGTACTAAAAGTGAAGTTGTACAAGAAACCATCCACTTCCTTGACTGCTATTCGAACACACAAAGGCCTTTTCTCATTTATCACTACTACTACTTACTCTCTTTCAAAGACTGCTATATATACTCTTAATTAAATGATTGCAGTCCTTCTGTAGATTATGCATAAATCTTCATTTGTTTTCTTTATTAGCATTCGATCTGGTTTTGTTAATTGCATAAGTGTTCCCCTCAGGCAGAAAAGCAATATACTTCAAATGAAGCAGGGCTTTTTGTTAAGGATAGTCAATTTGATTAACATCACTGTCAATATGATGAATTAAAAATCTCTCAGATGAGTTGCCCAATACCTTGAAATTGTCACTGGAATATTCATGTCATTAGGACACAAACGATAAATTCAGTTTGGAATCATGTCAGCCTGCCCAGATTTCCCTTAATTCAGGGAAATTCAGATGCTTTGTCTTTCATGCTTTTTAATCAAGATCTCAGACCTTTCTATTTCTCTGTCTGATACACAAGTCTTAATTTTCTTTCAGATTTGCAAAATTACTTTGCCTCAGTTTTTAATTGCTGTCATGACTAAAGAGCTCAGAAGACCTGAATCTTAAGGCTTCCATGCTGCTTCTCCTGCTCAAACCAGTACCATGTGTTATGGGTAGGAATAAAACGATTCTGCTATCCAAGATGCACGTCTAACCATTAAGCTACAGTCAATCCTTACCCCTCCTTTTTTACTTTTCCACTTTGGTATCTCTTTTGCTCCCTTTCTCCCCATTAAATACTATTTTTTCTTCCACATGAAACATTCCAAATGAGGCTTTCATGCAGTTTCAAAAAGAAGCATCAAAAAGAAGGTAGAACAGGCCAAGTTCAGAACAGAAGATGGCTCCCAGAAGCTTTAGGAAGTTCATCTAAGTGTTCAGCTACTGCCACTTCGTAAGAGCTCAGACAGAACGACTGAGGGAAAAGAAAGTAGGTGTGGGTGAAAGGTGGCAATTCTTGCTCTTTCCCAGAATAATGGCGCATTACTTCCAATGAGAGTACATATAATTAACAATTCAGTAAAGAGATCTTCCTCCCTTTTTCTTACTCTTTTGTCTTTTTAATTATCTCCCAGTCAGTGATACTGCCATTATTTTACACAATGTGTGTTCATTAGAAATGCATTTACACTTGTATCTTGATTTATCAGCTCTTCCCCTCATTTCCATCCTCTAGATTAATATGCCTTCTTACTGAGTGCATTGGACAAGTTCAGAAGAGACTGCAAGAGAGGACAATATTAGTAACATCAGAGGCTATCAAAGAGTATGTGTGCATGTGTATAATATATGTATCTGTACACATATGCAACATACAGTTGACTGCAGTCCTGGGCAGCGCATTGGACTCAAATTGTATATTAAGCAGGCTTGTAGACAACAGGATTTCCTCCAACTTCCTCCACAAGTGTTCAGTACACTATCTATAGTTTTTCCTCCCCTCAGCATTCAGCTTTACTCTGACAAAACATGTCTTTCCTAATCAAAATCAGATATATGGAGCTAGAGGCCTTTTCTGTTTCTTTCTTCCAGACCCCACACCACCATCTCCTACTGCAGTCACTTTGCATGAATGTCACACTTGGTCAGAGAACTAAGCCAGCCCAGAGAACCAGTTGCCAGTCAAACAAGAGCACACCAGGTGGAAATCTGACATTGGTAAAAGTGTATTTATATTTAAATGTATTTTATATGTATTTAGAAGTTGCATGTCTTAACAGAACCCAAATTGTTGCCATTCGTCTGTGTCCAACCCTTTACTGGGCTTGTCCAGAAGTTACCAGTTTTCTGATGTTCTGAGATTAGCGCGTGATCTGTACTATCCAATGCTTTTCTGAGAATACACTAAAATGAATTACTAGACAGGATGCAGTCTGCAAGCTCTTGGTGACAAGATGTCCGTCAGGTATGTTCAGGTATCTGAAGTCTGTACAGCACTGCATTTACTAGAGCTAAGAATTTAATAGTTGTTGGGCTAGTTACGCTAAGGTACAGTCTGACATCAAATTGCAGTGTAGATAATGAATAGGCTCCTACCACAGATTAGATGTTTTTATTCCCCAAATCCATGCAAATTTAAGTAGAATTTTAATTGAGTAGGGTAGGGTGGAATTTTCCATACGGTAATCTGCAAGACTTTTTTCCATTCTAAGATGAAAGACACCTGTCACACCATAACCACAACTGAACCTTCTACCACCACAAAAGTTTCCAACCCCCAGAGGTAGATACAGACAACTGAAAATCTCACCGCACTTCTGGAGGTGTTTAATGGGTATCTAATGCTTTTTGGCTATTAACTCGGTTTTGGGACAGGTGAATTCTATTTTAGACCTGTGCATCAGATTCGGCCATCTCATCCTGTACAAAGACCTTTTCATGGAGGGTGCTCTGCAGACAGCTTCATGCGGGCTTTACTCTCCAAGCACAGCAATGGTTCAGTGGAGAATGGACAGAACTTCAACTGCCTTCCCGCCTGCCCACAAGCAGAGGGGATGACAAACCTTTAAGAAATAAATACCAGGGCAAGGGAGTGGGGAAGACAAACAGCAGTTGAGAAATTAGTGTTATGTGGAACTGCCAGGATCTCTACAAAACCTCAGCACAGGCTGGCTCCCTGCACCTTGCACTGTGCATTCAGTCTGACAAGGGTATGCAGCCTTGAAATCAATTGACAGAGCAGGGAAGAACATTATTAGGCATCTGCAACCTCCAGACACTCTGCAGCGACAAGATTTGTTGGAGGGCAGAAATGACAGCTATGTAACAACAGTATCTTATTGATATGGGCTTCCTGAGCAATGATGGAAGAAAGGGTGAATGCTTCTGACAGCAACTGACTGCAGCGTATGTTAGAGGCTTGATGGAGCAAGCAAGGCTACAAATGAAGTAGTACAGGAAGAGAAATGGACATGGCACGTTGCAGATAAAGATGTAAGTAGGTCAAGCATCACTATCTCAGGATGGTAGTGACATTTTGGCCCACACAAAGCATGAGTCATTTGTTAATATTTTGTTTAAGCCCATTAAGCACACTAGTCAGCTCCTGGCAAAGCCATTTGTATTAAAATCATGCAGCATTAAAAGGAATCATCAGTATTTGCTCTACAAGGTTATTAATTATCTTCATCAAGTTGGTTGCATAACAGCATTCACCTGGCTGCAAGCATGTCAGAAGACTGTACTAAGCTACAGCTGCTTATGTTAGAAAGAGAAAGAACACTGGCTGTTTGTTTTAAATAGATGAACAGTAAGCATATAAAAACCATACACAATAGGGAATAGCATCGAAAAACAGGTAGTACACTTCTAGGCATCTTTCCACAACATACAAAAACAGAGGATGTTAATAAGCAAATTAAGAAATGCAATTAAAATGTGAAATCATCATTATGGCTTATTAAGATATACAGGCATTAAGTCAAGGTGACTGTGCTCATGCAGCCAGTGAAAACTTACAGCAATAATTGTGGTATGTTAGATAAAACCAGAATGTTTAGAGTATAAGCATTTTCAAAAACATACCTGCCTAACAAGCTCAGTTCTGATTTTCAACCTTTGCCTCAGGTCAGAACATTAGTAATAAATACAAATCTGTCTCATTGCGGTCACTGAGAAAGCGTGCCTTAAAGGAGACATGACTGTAACAGACTGGAAAAAACTATTTGCTTTTAAGAAGATGCCTCGTATTTCAACTCTTATATTACTATTAGCATCCCTAAAGCTATTGATAAATGAAGGGGAATTCAAAACACATGGACAAATGTTATTACTTCATTGCTTCTAGACCAAGAGCCTCTTTTCAGAGGTGCTTAATTCTTTTAGAGACCCAAGTTTATACAACTTGAGGTACTGATAGAATTCTGAAGAGATCCAACACCTTTTAGGCAGCAATGCTGAGAGAAGCAGAATGAATCAACTGAGAATATTTTTTCTGCATGTCATAAAACAGTTCTGCATTCCATATAGTCCCAGAGTGTTTTTTTCCAAATGCATTATTCTTTTCATTGCAGCCTTCTAAAGCCAAACCAGTTGATTATTCTTCCCAAGTAAAATACTTAAAATAACCAATGGTAGAGGTGTTCATTCAGAGCCTATTATCTTCACTAATTAGCAAATTAAAGGGAATCAACTGGAAGATAATCAGTGTAAGAACAAAGAAACTTACCTGTTACTTGGTGTTAAATATTTCAGGGGTAAAGCATGCAGATGCCTGAATGACCTGAAGACATCTGATTTCAAGGCAAATGGACTATGTACGCAACAATGGAAGTATAACATCATAACGCTAAATGGGCTGTTTCACTAGGTGTGCAGTTTGTCTTAATATTAAGTTTTGGCATAATAGCTACACTTCAACATTCTCTAAATAATAAAGCAGAGCGATTTCAACATATACTGAAAGCTTCAAGGATTAAACAGCTTCCTCTTAATGAGATAAATGCAGCACTTAGGAACTTGTGAACTTACCTTTCCAGTTGTCTTCTGCTGTCTTCTGTCCCAGCACTGTCTTTTCCGTTAGTATATGGTAGGCTTGTTTAGCAAAAGCCGTTCTTTGTCCTGTAGTTCTTTGATCCAGTCTGCTGCTGATGACAGAGAACTGCAATTAATAAAATGAGATCGTCTAAATTCCCAGAAGCACATAAAGAAAGATAGTCATGTTGGACATTATGTCGAATGCTATTGAGTAGTCAGTGAAACACACACCCATACTCAAATGGTATTTGGAAAGTGCAGAGAATGTACAATTTTTCCATATTTGTTTGAAATAATATATCCAGAAAATAAAAGCCAAAACATCTCTATGTTTATATATATATATATATATATATATATTAACATCAGAAGGAAAACTCTAAGCAGCTCCCATGTAGCTGAGTAAAGTTAGACCACACGGCTAGATCCTCAGCTACTGTTAATCTGCAGGCTTCCATCACATCAGT
Organism: Anseranas semipalmata; assembly: GCA_013399115.1. NCBI lineage: Eukaryota > Metazoa > Chordata > Aves > Anseriformes > Anseranatidae > Anseranas > Anseranas semipalmata. The sequence goes on from VXAA01005292.1 coordinate 829,872, forward strand.
GAAGCTTTGCTTATTTACACATCAAGTAATGATGTGGCCTTGGGTTTCTTCTCAAAATTATATACATATCATTGCAAGCCATTCATACTGATTTGCAGAGTTCCAGGTGACAAATGTAATGATGAATCAGACTTCATTAAATAGAAGAGCCTAAGTGCTTTGAAGGTCAGGTTAAGCTTTGCTCCTTAACAAGGTTATTTTGACATTACCATATGCAAGTGTCACAAAACACTGGGAAGGACCATTGGATTAACGATGGCATCAGCAGCATTAAACAATTCTATTTGCTAGCCATACTCCTCTCAGACCTTTATTACTTGCTCAGGGCAATGGAACCAGAAAACCGAAGCATTACTGGCTTAAGCCAACCATATGATTTAAACCAGATCCATTTCATCAATGGATGTATTTTCAAAACAGTGTTTTGTTTTGTAATGAATGCATATGGCATGCACACAACTAAGCCCCCTCCCTACCAAAGCCTCAATCATCAGGATTTGGAAATCTAAATTATATACAACCTCTCCCTTCATAGGATTCCTTTTCCCACTGCCCCGTATGCATAATAGGTTGTCCTTTAGCTAACAAAAATAACTGGTGAAAGGAACTGGAACTCTGACAATAAAGCTTTTATCAGCTGAAGTTTAAATAGTGACTGAAATCATTCCAAACGCAGATTGCTCAAAATTTAAAGGACATGGACAACATTTGTCCATTAAAAAAGCAGGCACTGTTATCAGTAAGTAGTAATAATTATTGTGTACAAGAAATAATGGCAGGAAAGAAATCTTTCTGCTATTATCTAAAGGTGTCATTACAAGCACCACAGTTCAGTAATTTAATAAAAGCAACCATTTTACCTTTCTATTCAAATGGTGCAAGTTACAGTTCAGAAATGGAACTTTTCTCTACTTTTAACAGTTAAAGCAGTTTTATTTAAAGTTGATTATTCAATTGAAGTTCATTTGACAGTGATCTCATTGTAGTCTGAAGAGATTTACAGTGGAGCTGTGCACAGTCACTGGGGAATTGATGACTTCATAGAACTAAGGACATCAATTGTCCTGTGCTCAAAGAACTTCTCCAAAATCCCTTCCTCCTGTCTAAACAGGACCCTGGCTTTTAGAAAAAAATGTGCGTAATTGCTGTAGATACCAGAAAAAAAGATTAATATAGGATTCTAGTACTGTTGGATAAGGAAAAAAAAAAAGAATTAACAGATTTACCCCAGAGTAAGCAAAATCAAAATCTGGCTTCATGATATTTCATCAGTGTTTCTTTTCTAGCATGACAGAGACAGATGGGCTTTTTTGGACAGGGATTTTTAGAGATAGAAAAATGCATTTAGCCCAAGTTTTAAGACAAGATGTCAAGTAAGGATTGGGGAAAGAGAAAGATAAACATGTAGTACTAAAAGGCGTATTTTCTTAACCTAGGAAGCCTCTTCAAGGCTACCAGTCAGACGAAGGGCTTCAACTTACAGGTCTCAGTAGTAGCTCAAAGCCCTCACTCAGTTGTTTAAGTGCTCAGGAAAAACACCAATGCTTTGGCTACAAGTTCTACTAATACACTTATGCATAAAGATGTGCTTTATATCTGAAGGCAGCATGTTGCCAGGATGTGTTACTTGATAAAAACCCAGCTGATCTGCACCAGGACTTTTGCTCAGGCTTGGAGTGCCTACAGCTGCCACCAGCCTGACGCCCCCCCTGCACATCACTCAGAGCACAGACAGGGGGCTGCCCACCCCACAGCCCCCCGAGCACCAGGCCGCGATTTGCCAGCTCCGCACCGTTCAGTTTATATGGCAACCCCTCCATATCGCCAAACCCCTCACCTCCCGAGCCCCCTCAGGAGCATCAATACGATCATTACCAATTATGTAACGTAAGAGATTAATAATTCAGACTTCAGATATCATCAAGATTTATCATCTTGTATGTACTGTCTCCAGACAGCATCGGGAAGCTGTCATGGGTAGACATTAAGAGGCGAAAGCTGGAGCTTTATATTGATTACAAAACATTTATTCTTTATCAGGTTTAACTTATGCTTGCAAATACGCCTGGGTATTTATCTATCATTAACAAAGCAGCATCTCCTGCACAGAAATGAAGCACCTGGAAGTGAACTCTTGGCCCCGAGGAGCTGCTCGCTGGCCCCAGAAGGGCCCGGCACCAGGCGCCTGCCACAAGGCTAGCCAGGCGCTCGGCTAACAGAAGGCAGGGAGCAGCGCGGCAGGGTTCGGATCCAGAGCCTGAGAAATGCACAGAAGGAAACCCGCGTTGCCTTGTCCAGCACCTAGCAAGGTATTCCAGTGAGTAGGGCTTTTGGTCTAAAACCTGCTAGCCTCATCTTGGGAGAGAATGCTGAGTGCGAGATTAAACACAGGAAACTAGGGTAAAGTAATATTTTAATGGCTTGCATTAGAACTAAATAACAGCACATTCAGCTCAAAAAACTCTATACTGAGATGACTTTAACAAGCCAATGTGCCAGTAAAAGTGAAGGGTAAAGAAAAAAGCTATCAAGAAAATGCCACATGATTTTTTTCATGGTGTGCACCACTTTATGTGCAAGAAAGAACCAGAATGATCTTGATGTACAGGATAAAGAGTTTTGATCCCTTGGTCCTTGCCAACCTTCACTAAGGTTATCGCTATATTACTAACAGCATAACCAATGTGATGGGTGCTATAACCTGCATTTTACACATTGAAGTATATTCCCTTTGTTCCTTACAGTCCAATTTGAGGGGAATTTGCATCATTACACACACACACACACACACACACACACACACACACACAGAAATCATGCCCTAAGGCAAGGGGAGAACCCAGATCTTCTGCCCTAGTACAGGGTCAGGCAGTATTTGGATCAGAATTGCATCAGAATCTCAGTAGACATGGTCCCTATTCCACAAGTGCCAACAAGCTTGGTCAAAACAGCTTTCCCCATGAACTGTGGATTTACTAGAAATTCAAACAGTTTCGATCTGGGATCATTCTTAAGAGCCCATGAACCCCAAGGACCAATCATGGTTCCATTCCCGCGGGAAACAATTTTGGAAAGAAACACGTATTTGATGCATCTCAGGTAACCCACACTAGACAAACTAACAATCACAGCCCCCCAAATCACAACTGCACTTTTTATACACTAGCATCTTTCCTGCATTCAGCCACCAATGAACGCTATTGACCCATGAAAAGAAAACAGCACAGTTCTGTATGTTTTCCTTGCATTGCCAACAGAATTATTTAATGCACAACCCATAGATTCTCTACCTCTTACATAAGTCTGAAAGATTCTCCTCTTATATAATCCTGAAAGAAAACCCTTTCCAGCTGTAATGTAAGACTTGGAAAAAAAACCACTTTCAGCATTACAAGTCAGATGCTATTTAAGAGTTCTTTATAGATGGTGGCTTCAAGGAAACAGCTTTGATTAGTTGGCAAGACACTTGCTTGGGAAAAAAAAAAATCAAAATTTCTATTTTACATTCCCCTCAGTGCATGTTGCTTTGAAGGAAATGAGCTAACACTACATCTCTGATTCAGGCAGTAGGTGAGATTAAGAACAAGATTTCTCAAAGACAAATGGGATTCTGTTTACCAGCTAAGGCCTTTGGATGAAGCTCCTTATTGCCTACATCACCCAGAACAGGGGATTTTTTGCAGTCTCACTTGCCTGAATAACCCTGCCTTGTGCAGTGAAACTTCTCACAACTTCTAACCCTCCAGTCAGCCTGCCAGGCTCTATCAGAAGCCTTATCTTCTGCCTTCCCAGCCTTCACTTCTTTATCATTGTGCCATTTCTTGATGGGAGGGAGGAACAACTGAGCCAGACTCTCAGAAGTGGCCAGTGACAGCACAAGAGACAACTGGCACAAACTGAAATACAAGGAATTCCCCTTAAATGTAACATTTTTTATTTTCCCCTCCTGGGAGGCTGATAAAGCCCTGCACAGATTGCCCAGAAAGCTACAGAGTCTCCATCGCTGGAGATGCTCAAAGCTGGGCTGGACACAGCCCTGCACGAGCTGCTCTGGCTGGTCCTGTTTGGAGCTCTGGGCTGGGCCAGATCTCCAGAGATCCCTCCAGACTTCACCAGATTGTGAGTTGTGGTCAACAGGAGTTACCTGACCAAGTGCACCACTCTGTCTGCAGACGTAGGGAAAGACTCAGTTGCACCTTTCAGATGCAGTGAAAAATTAAACCCGTTTCCCTTTGAATGTATTTGTGTACATGAGAGCTCTCCTCTTTAAACAAAATATTTAGGCCCAAACAAACTACTTTGCCTTTTCAGCACATCTCTCACGCGAGAAGCTAAACCTTGAGGAACTGCAGTTTCTCAGTGGCTTGATTTCTTGGGAATAAAAATTGATCCAAAATAACATCTCTAAGGGATGAATTAATTTGACAATTACTTTCTTTTAAGAGTGATTAAAGGTTGGATGAATTACTGAAGGATGAGTTCATGTCCAGGGTGGCATTGGTTGAATATTTCATTAATCTTACCTTGAATAAACGTGGACCATAAAAAGACAGCTTGCTTCAAAAAACATTATTTTTATCTACATAAAATAACTTTCTGCCCTTTCTTCCCAGTTGTGGCTTTAACATGTTAAGAATCAAATTACAGAGAGAATTACTGTGACCATTTTAAGGCCATTTCAGCTCACTGACACACCAGGGTCCATTCAATAGCATTGTGCTGCCCAGCCACTTAACACGGAGCTGCTTCAGACTCCCACAGCCTTGCTAAATGGAAGGGGCCAGATCCTGGCTTAGATCAAGTCAATGTGCCCATGCTGATTTAAAGGTGTGGATTTTATGCACAGCAAGACTTCCATGAAAATTAAAAAGAATTTGAAAGGCAGATTGAACTCTTAGGTGTAGTCCCGCTTTGTAAATAAGCATCACTGTTTACACCGAAATAAGGATAAGTTTTTTCATGTAAATGAAATGGAAAGGTTAATAAGAAGTCACGACCCCTATATACACTACTTATCTTCAACTCCTCTGGCTTTCCCCACATCAGTTTAAATAGAGTAGCATCCTGAATACGTGAAAACTGCTCTGTTGCCAGTAATTAGGGAAAACAATTAATCCAAACACCACAAAGAGTCCAAATTTATCAGCTTGTCCGTTCCCAATTTGTATCGCACACTGTGTTCTCAAAGACACTAAAGACTAAATTGCATAATTAGGAAGAGGTTAGTTTGCTGCAACAAGTTTATAGAAAGCAACGGTTAACATCCTGACAGCGCACTCCCGCTTCTGCCACCTTATTTTTCCAGCCTGACACAGAGCAGAGCTTAGGCCAAAGGCTCTGACTCCTGATCTCACGATTACAGCTCCTTCGTGTCCATTGCCCTCCCTGCTTCGCGCTACTGACAGTCTAACAGCGAAGGCTGCAAGGAACATACACCCCCTCCTTTGGTACTGCAGTTCATAACCCAGCGTGTTAATGCGAAATACCTCCGACTGAGCTTAGGTTCAGTATCTCAGGCTGTGAGCTGCAGAAGGCAGAATCACGCTGCTCCGAAATACCTCATCTGGAAAGGAAGGTACCTCAGGAAGCCCTCGGGTCTGCACCTTCCATAAATCATGCATCACCTCTTAGCCTCGCATGTCAAACCAGGACTTTAGCCACAGCTCCATGAAACACATGCTGGATAACAAACTGTTCAGACAGAACTCTTAATGGACCAGCTTAAGACACTTGAACCAGTTGGGTCCACAAGAGGGACCGAACTCTGCAAGATGGGGAGCTTTTGAGTCCTTTTTAAGGAAAACACTCAGGAACATACTACAAGGTTAAACTGCTTACATACCTGCCTCAAGTTACCTCCGGCACTGAACACATTGCCAAGTGCCAAGCACTGTGTCTGAGGGCTCCAACAGGTGTGAAATAAACGGTACAAGCAACACGAACACTTCGCTCGCGACGCTCTGCACAGAACTGATCCAAGGCAAGTCTGAGGGAGGCGAGAGGTAGCGCCTTGATAAAAGGGAATTTGGTTTTTATGTCCTGCTATCGCCCAGTGAGTGCCACGAGAGCAAAATGAACCCCTTCAGACAGACAAATCCTGCCCAGGAAGGGCTACATGATTTTCCTGCTGATGCTGTATTCTCGGAATGAACTCCTATTGTGCCAAGCCAGCCCAGCTGACCCTGTATTCTCTACCAGCAGCCGCTGACAGATGCTTAGGAAGGATGCAAGGAACACGACAAGCGTAGCACATACCATCTCCTAACGCACCCTCCTCTCTGCTGCTGTTAGCAAGGAGGTCTGACGTTCACTCTGGTAAACATCTACTAAATAACTTTTAAGATCTTTTTAAAAAAGTTTTTCAAGCTCGGTAGTAAAAAAAGATGTCAAGTGAAGAGGCAAGCTGCTGAAGCAATATTCTGCTTGCAAGGGAAAGTTTCTTCCAGAGTCTGGAAGCCCCACATTGGAAAGAGAAGGGGTGTATCTTGGTGTCAGAGGAATGGAACAGGCACGTTCTTTTCCAGCATTTTATGTCAAAGGGATGTTTAATTTACAGTTCAGTTTAATTATTCACTGGGTCTAATACATTTAACATTTCAATAATTAACTTCTACAGCAACATGGGGAAAATCTGATTTATCTATTTACTTCCATCTTTAGCTGTTTAATTAGCCATACTGTCCTCTGCTCTATAATCTCTTTGCATGGACAAAAATATTGAGACAATTACAGGAACAAATGATTTTCTTTGGTGAGTGTATGGGCCTGGGAGAAAAAACTGCTGTAACGGCAGAGACAAGGTAATTTTTTCTTATGACAGTTTTACCTGTTTTCCAGGGAAGCATCCTACACAGCTGACTGCGTAGAACAGAATGCTCTTCTGCAGAGTTCACTGAATGTCAAAGGAAAGATCTGAACAGGTCCAAATATTTGAGCAGTTCCTCTGAAAAAAATCAGCTCACTAACAACATCGTTCAATCTAGACTTACTATACAGCTCTTTCTATCACCCAAACCTGATCTTTTACTTCTCCAGAGGTATAATTTATTTTCAGAATCAGAGCAAATTCATAGCATTTTATATAGCCAAAGTCTGTGTCAGTAAGCAAGCTGGGGAGTTTTATTCCTTCAGCTTTTATAAGACATGGGTGCACAGCGTATGCGCAGGTCACGAATTCATGCAAACGTTACACTTGTGCAAACTCATCTGCAGCAACTTCATTTTGTCACCTGCTCACCACACGTGAAGTCATCTTCTCCCTATGATTCTCATAGTCACATTATACATGGCAATGAATACAATAGCTGCATGTTATTAAAATCTTATATTGGGAAAATAATCTGTTCATAGCTCATTCCTCCCCTCCTCCTTTACCATTCCCTCAGAAACAGCTCTTCTCTGCAGTAAATAAAGTAAGAAAGCCTTATCATTAATTCTATTTAGGCCTAATATGTCATAAAGCAAGGAAAGCAGGCCATTTTCCTCTCTGCTGGGGCACAAAACATGTATTAACTATTCCAACCAGTGCTGTGAATGATTTATTAATTCAATTTTGGAATGTGTGACTGTCAGATCATATAAGTTCATTATAAAGAGAGTCCCTCTGAGGACTCTTTTACTCTTTTTAAACCAACTGACTGACATTTCACATGCTTCATAACTGCACCCATCTATCTCCTTGCTGCTTGTTCTGTGTCACGCAGAGGTTACAATTTGTCCTGTCCACATTACATTTCTTTTATCTGATGACAGAGAAGAGCAGTAGCTAGTGCTCCCTGGCAGTAACGTTCCAACCCGCACGCCCACCTCTGTGCTTGAGCCCCAGGACCATCCAGCGCTCTGGGGAGAGCTGTATCGCCGGCTCTGAGTCACAGACCGCCTGGGGTTGGAAGGGAGCTCTGGAGGTTGCTTTGTCCAACCCTCCTGCCCATGCCAGCCAGAGCAGGTTGCCCAGATGGCTTTTCAACACCTCCAAGGAGGGAGACTCCACAACTTCTCTGGACGAACTGTTTCCAGACAGAATCCTCTATTGCTCTCCTTTGGCAGGGGAGGTGAAAATCTCGTTCAAAAACCACCAGGCTGGTTTAGAAGTTCCCAACTGGTTGGGCATCACATCATCATTAGCATTTGAAAGCTGTTTCAAAGTGCTGCCAACCTATCTGCTAACATCCCCTCCCACGAAGGGGAGGGAAAGGGGCCTAATACTGGTTCTGCTTCATCTCTGCTAACCTCCTCTGAGGAGGAGAAGTACATCCTCCTGAGAAAGGGGAACTGCTGCCAGGAACCACTGCTGCCATGCTTCTACAATGTAATTCCTGTTCTGCATGAGCAACCCCAGTCTAGCAACTTTGCTCTGTTTGATAGTTCCCACTAAGAGCGATCATGAGTTCTAATACCTCTTTCACGTCTTCCTGTCTTTATATAAAATCTTGTCCCTATAAAGGTGGCAAAAAAAACAACACGAAAGCATTTATCCAGTGACCACACCAGGACTCCTTTTGCCAGCACTATCTACACACTGAACTTATGCCACCCCATTTTCACTTCTGCTGGTTACTAACAAGGCCAAGTTTTAACAGGCTCTTTTAATGATTGCTTCAAATTTTCATTTTGACGTTTCAGCTTTTAAAAAATACATTAACTAAGTAAAAATGCTATTTTTATGTTAAATGAATATCAGTAAAATATAAAGCAATTTAGTAAAACACTTTCTACAAGGTCCTCTTTAGTAAAGACTACTTCGGATCTAGTACACCAGTTTCTCCAACTGAGGACCAACAACTTGTAATCAGAAAAACAAGAAACATCCTTAGAGATCGTAGTACCAGGAAGAAACAGTTTAGTTTGATCTCCCACATCTAACAGAAGCCATTGCGTTTTATTCATTTACTCCTGAAACAAACCCAATTTTGACTAAAATAAAGCTTCCAAAAGGAGTCCTGTCTCAGTCTGAAGATATCACTTCCCCTGGTAGTTTGTTCCACTGGCAGCAAACCATACCGTTGCACCTAATTTGCATCTATCTTACTTTAGCTTATTCCACTGGTTCTTGTTATGCCTTTCTTTACTAGATTAAGGAAACCTTTCATCCCCTCTGTGAAGCAAAATCAGGAGCCTACTCTCAATTTCCCCTGAAACCATATGGTGTTTCATTTTTAGATCTAAGAACACAGGCCCATTTCAAAATAAAAATAAATAAAAATCATTCTAAAAGATAGAAACATGAATAGTAAAGTAAATGCTCTCTCTCATTTGCAGTAATAGCTGCGAAATGCTACTTTGGGACTGGCAAGTATCTCAGTTCTGCAATTACACGTTCATCATCTCTGTTCCATTTTCAGTCCCTTAGGCAGTATTTTACAGCTAGAGCCCTGCACGGCAGCCATACTTTTGTAATCGGTCATAGATTTTCAACGCAGACGACAGGGTCAGTTCTTTTATAGGGCTCTGGCTCCAACCAGACTGACACTTCACTGGATTACAGTTGTATAAAGGTCCAGGAAGAAAAGCACTGGGAATATGAATCACTTCAACTCATTTGTAGAGGCTGGGCAGAAAGGAGTCTCTGCACAGTGTCTGTGTCACTGATTCACCATTCAGGACCTCCTGGGCAACTGCAAAATGAGGTCTGGAGGACACGGGTGCAAGGTGAAGAGACACTTCTATAGTCTTCTCCAGGCATTTAAGATGCTGAAAGCCACCTCCTCTTCAGATCTTCAGAGCTGCTAGGCTGGGGGTTAGGTGGGCAGAGGTGTCATGGGATGTTAGGCTATCCAGTAAGAATTCTTTGTGGTCTGGCCCAGCCCTTCACTTCCCAAAATACCCAGCCAAAAAAAAAGACGGTGAAATGAATCCTGCAACGTAAGCCACAGAAATAAAGATCAGCTTTCACTTCACTTATGCAGCAGCACTCTGCAATAGCAGAGGCAAAAAGCACAGGTTCCCTGCTGCAATCTCTGCCACTACTAAAAGTGGGGGAACTTGGATGGGGAGCAATGTCAAACTCCTGTAACATTTGCTAGAGCTCTCCTGTCAAAGCATTTATTCTGCCATAACAGGTAAGTCTTACCACACTGATTTTTTGCTTTATAATTTCCCCATGATTCAGATTGGCCCCAGTAATCAGAACAGGACATATTTCTTTCCATCCTGGAGATGAGAACTAGATAATTAAATGGATGTTTCTAATACAACACTATACTAGTTTGTACATTGTATATAGTGAATTAATGCTGTAGGTCCATGTATTTCCCTCTGAACAAAGAAACTGCAAAAAAAATTGATTTGCACCTGGTTCTATTGTACATGGATCTAGGTCACAGTGTTTATCTCTGCATTATACAATATCACACTAGAAATGGAGAGTTGCATAGCTTAGAAAATCAAAATTATGGCAGTTTACTCCTGCTTTGTAAAGGAATAAATGACTGCAGAAGGCTTTTAAAACAGATTTTTAAAGTAATTCTACAAATCTGATTAACAGGAAGGCACTTTTACAACTCTTTGGCAGAGTAAAGGGACCTTAGGAGGGTGAAAAAGCTACTGTCATATTGCAAGGATATTGAAGTGATTTAATGATAAAAAAAGCAGCCTTAGCCTTGACCACGCAATACTTTTTATACCAACTGAGCTATGGTAACAGCCTCTGTGGTCGCTTCTGGTCCACAGCAAATATAAGTACTACAGCTTCTCAACACACTGTCTTGGGGAACTTCCATCTTATGTTTGTCATAGGCTAAAAGCAAACAGGTATTGCAGACCAGCTGATGGCCACTTGCTAACATTCCACGCATCTTCCTGTGCCATCGCAACTTGATCATGTGTTTGTGCTTTAAAGGTCTTGCCAAAGCAGAAGAGAACTATTGCCCCTGTCTTTCAGCATAGCATAATTTCAAATGGTATTTTGCCCAGCAAAATCACACACAGGTAATTAATGCTTATGCAAGGCACTAATTATACTATAGGAATAAGCAGATAAGCAGGTATGGTGCATGTCTTACCACCGCCCTCAAGGAAGCGCTGCCAGGTGGCTGCAGGCCAGTACTTTGACATACTCTGATACACGGATCACCATTAACCTTTGCAGAACAAGATGCTGCAAAATCACAGCAACTAATCTCTGAAGTTAGGAATAAAAATTGTCATCTGTCAAACTAAGGCATGAAATCAACTCCATGCTCCCAAGATGAGCATTAATCCTCCTGCAGGTCAGCTTTTCTCCAGTATCTTCTTCAGTTTAAAGCTTTTCCAATTGTCTTGAATCTAACGTTCTCATTTAGGTGAGGTAGAGATTTGGAGTAGAGTCCATACATTACAGGAGGAGGTTCTCTCATCTACCCCAACCCTTCTCCTGCTTTCCCAGAAACATGGCCTGCATCGGCATTAATGTCCAGCTCCCCAGGCAGGCGAAGTCAGAGACTCACTATGAGGACTCAGAAGTAGCTTTGTCAGTGCAAGTCACCAATGATCAAGCCAGTTATTTGGCATAGTTCTCTCCTTGAAAGAAAAATTGAACTTAAACAAAACGGTCATAGCGTGTAGGGGGAAAGTGATGCTCTTATCACACACAAATTATTTCTACTGTTAAACATCTCACAATTAAGCTACCTCTCCAGAAAGTTTATTGCATCTGGCCATATGGTGCCCTGGGGCTGCTGGCTCCCCCTGGGCTGATATCAGGAGGATGAGAACTTCCTCCACGCTGCAGGCTTTCCCTCCCCTTCTCCAGTTGTTTCAGATTGCTAAAGACAAACTCATTTGTGTTTGTAGGGTATGTTTCTGTTGATGATCCACATTAAACACACAGCACAAGTCCCACTGAGACCCTGCTTTTCACCCTTAACCAACATCCTAGGCTCACGGTGCTTGTTCAGACAGCTGGGCTCCACTTGCTGCAGGAGTACAGAACTGAATAGCTCGTCATCGCATACTGCTTCTGTGCTTAAATACTAGCGATTTTACAGCTGAGATAATACATCCCCCCTAATGTTACTTCCAAGAGACTATTTGCATATGCAACCAATCATGAGGTAACCATGGCAAGCAGCAGTTCTCAGTAAGGTTTTCAACTTAAATATTCATCATTCAAGGTTACTTCACAGCAACTTCACAGCAACAAGAGCCAAAGCGCTCTCAGGTTCAACAACAGTAATGTGGGAGAGCAAGAGGAAAAGGAAAGAGCCAGAAGGAAGAAAGGTACAGAAATGATAATGGCTTGTTTCTCACATTTATTCCCTAGGAATCAAAATACAGTAAGATAACTATCAGGAGTGCCAAAATATGAAAAGTTGTGAAAGACAGGCTAATTATAGCCATCGTTTAACAGATGGGAAAACGGAGACCATGACAGGCCAGCAAGTGTAAGATAGGGCTCTATAAAGACCAAGGAGAAGTTAAATCAGTGCATCTCCTCAATCTTCCATCTCACCGTTTAGTTTTAAAGCACAACTGATTCACGATTTCAAACTTTTCCCTACAAGTATTTTAGTCTGCTAAAAATAATGGAAAAATAGTAATAGAAGTCTAAATTATCCCACGTTCACACTGAGAACCCTGGCTTTAGCAAATCCCCCCAGCTATGGTGCATTGTTCCAGAAGGCTTGCAGACCAGGCTGTTTTCAGACTGAAAAAAAAACCTTTACCTTATAAAATACTAAAAATGAAGAACTGGAGCTTTAATGAAATGGGATGTTTCCCCAAAAAGTTCCCTAACTTGTTTGCTATAGAAGTCTTGATACGAATTTAAAGGGTTGAACCAAAATTCCATAACACTTTGCTTCGCTTTTTAATTTGGGAGGACTGATCTCAAAAGACAAGCTTGAAAAAAGTCTCCAGCAACTGGATTTTATCATGTCTGAGAACAGACCTCAAACCTTCTCTTGCTAAACATACTTTGGAATGGGCACTCCAGAGACCTCATTCTTTGTTTGCTATGTGGAAGGAGCCAGGCACACCGACAGTCAGGCCACCTCCCATTGCTGCTGGGTCAGCAGTGTCAAAACAGTTCACACCAGGAAAGGGGCAGACCCCTACTATAGTTTAGATCAGTAATATAGACTTCTGTTCATTTGTGTATATCTAACCTCCTTTTGTTTCTGCTTTATAGGAGGGTAAATAAGTAGGCAAACTGGTAAGAACCATCACAGAATCACAAATCAGACCCTCCAGTTTCCATGTTTCTTAATGGAAAGGGGCAAAAACAGTATTTTGAAGTTATTTGGAAGGTCACTTTAATGGGAAGGATGGGAAAGTTTTCCCAAATGTTTGGCCCTGATTAATGAGTATGCTGAACACAAACCCACATGCACTTCAGGAACAGATGGGCTTGTTTTGGCTTTGTTGTCACCAAGCAGCTTCTTTATTATTTTTAACTCAAAACATTAGTTATTCCTACCAAGTACCCAATTCTGTGTGAAGGGAAGGGGAAGGTGTAGGAGCCGAGCAAGATGCCCCCGGCTTTGGGAAGCAAGGCAAGCTCTAAGAGGAAGCAGCAGACAGGCAGGCTGCCCACGAGCAGGGCTCTCCATTCCCACAGCAGCAGCGGCCCCGCCGCCCAGAGGCGTTCCTGCAGGTACCGCAGCTGTAACCCCCTGCTCCGCTCGGGCCCACAGGGTGCCAGCAGCTCCAGGAAAGAGCTGCTGCAGCTGCAAGGCCTGTACTCAGTCTGCATCAGAAGCAAGTCAGGTCTGTGATGCTTTAGAGCCCCCTCGCCCCCCAGTCCTTCCTGCTTTCATTACTACTTGCTGCCAGGGCCTGAGCGTACGCAGCAGTGCGGCACGAGAGAGGAGTTCAGGAAGATGGAGACGGGCAGAAGGTGAAAGATGGTGGGAGCAGGCAAAGGAGATTCAGAAAGATTTCGATAAAACAATAGGACAAGAAAACTTAAGAGACTGAAAGAAAAGGAAAAACAGGTAAGAGAAGTTTGTCGTCCTAAATCCAAGAACTGTTTAAGTGGGAATACCCCCCTAGAAACCATCTGAGGAAACCAGCAAGAGCTTTCTGTACCTGGGCGTACCCTGCATGTCTCCGCATAAGAACAAAGCCAGGAAGCCCTAGGGACAGCACACCTTACCCAGAGAAATATTTTCCTACAAAGCTAATAATTTCCTGCTGATATTTTCTGTCACCATTGTAAGATTTATCACTGGCCCAAATAACAGGTGGCATTTGAAAAGCCATGCTGCAGCCCCCAAAATCCTTCACAGAAAGAAAACCTTGAAGGGATTTTGGAAGCCATATTCATCTCAGGCTAAAATTATCTGCCATTTGACTAAATTGTTTCATTAGAACTCAGAAGCTTCTGGAGAGACTTGTGTTGTTTTTCACAGCAATGACTGGATTACAGGGATAGTCAGGAACACGGGATCCTCAGAAGCCAGCGATAAGGAATTATGCTTTGCCAACACGATGCTCTTTAATCAGCTAACTCCCTCAGGAAGGGATAACTCTGCTTTCCACAGCTGTGCCTGGTATGCAGACACAGCCATCCTGGCTTAATCTACAACATTCAGACTCTGAAGAAAACCTTTGTTTGCCTCAGTTAACCTTCCCGTGCTTTACCAGCCCATGATAACAAGGGCTGTGTGATACTGAATCAGCACACAGCTCAGTACTGAATAAGAATGTCTTTTCTCCCCATTGTTTCCTAATTAGTTTCCCTACTTAGTTTACAGAATAGCAGACTACACTGAAAAGCAGCAGGAAATAAATCCCTCTCCTTAGTTAACTGATAGACAAACCCCAGCTTGAATTTGCCAAGGAAGAGCCGCTTCTCTTCCTGCTTTTAAAATAGCAAAATATGCACTCTACTGCCAAGGTGCCAAATCGGTTGTCAGCAGGTGGACACGGTCAGCTGAAGAAAGACCAGCCACAGCTCAGGATTAGATTTGGTTTGCCCTGCATTCCTCAACCTTTGACACAAACATTTAGGCCCTCTCAACATCAGCTGAATCCCAGGGCATTTATTGGAACCCAAAGGCTGGAATTCCAGCCCCTGGCTGCCTGCAGCTTGTCAGCTCTCTGCATCCCCTGTGACAAGCACAGTACTTCCTTGAGGGGGAGCATGGGAGAGGAGCCAGCAGCAAAACAAGCAGGTGTGCGTGCGGGAGACAGAAAAACACCAGGGCAGCCGCAGGATATTAGATGTGCCAGGTTGAAACGCAGCAAAAGGACAGGTTTGCAAGATGGCAAGCAATGGCACACGCAGACCAGCATCCCCTCCGTACAATCCCGCACAGGATAGGGAAGGGTTGATGCTACAAGAGTAGGTTAAGCAGATCTGTCATGGGTAGTCAGGTCCTGTGGGTGGACTGAAGCAAACAGCACCGCAGCTCCACCAGCTAGCAGGAGGTTTTCACTGCTGCTGCACACCGTGCTTCTAAGTGTACAGCTGTACTGGGGAGAGATGTCATGGAAAGTCTCAAATGGTCACTTCCTGCTGTCAGAATGGTATGAAGTGTACCCTAAAAGCAAACTGGAACCTAGCTCAAGTCTTCAGCTGCCAGCACTGAGCCAGGATACATCTTAAGAGCAAGAGCATCCTGTTCTTGTGGTTGACATTTTTTGTGTGAAACCTTATTGTGTCTTATTTCTTTTGTAACACAAGCATAATATCTCCCTCCTCTTGCAGGGGTATTGTAAAAGGATGCACAAAATACAGAAAGCAGTTCTGGCTGCTGTACAGCCACATTATGAAAATGACTAAAGACCCCAGCTGAGACCAGGGAAAGCCACAGGAAGAATGTGGGCCTTGAAGTGAGACAGGAATGGCAGCAAATTGGTCCTGCAGATAACGAGAGCTGCTCGGCAGCTGCGCGAATCCATAGCAACGGGCCCAGCCACGTCCTCACCTGCAAGCTCTTCAAGCTGCCCGAAGCGCAGGGGCAGAGGCCGGCGGGGAACCCGAGGGCTTGGGGCTCTCCCTGCCACGTGCCCACGAGCAGCTCACGGTGGGGGCCCGGCTTCGCCCCGCGTTCGGCACGCCTGCCCTTCGCACCAAGGGCTACCAGCAGCCATCTGCGCCCTGCAGCAGACTGGGAGGATTTCCGAGGGGCCACACGCATGTAGCAGATTAGCTTTCTGGAACTTGGGGAAAAAAAGATGCTTTCAGCCTTGATAAACTCATTGTACATCTCATTTGATGATACAGGTGAAATTTTAAAACTTGCACATGAAAAATGCAGTATGCGACACTTAGGCCTTTCATAGAAATTGGAAATGGAAAAGCATCAAGAGATTGATTTCAAATACCTTGTTTCATTTCACTAATTAAAATTAATAGATTATGCATATTCACATGTACTATATTTAATATCTTCTGTGATGCTTCAAAAGTATAAATAGTCTTTGATGGCTCATAGTACCCTTTTATATGAACTCAGACTCCGGCAAAAGAATTAAAATTTCATTTTGTATCCTATTTCAAGAAAGTGCATTTCCAAAAGGTCAGGATTTCCCACATGTTGAAAATACCATTTTCCTACACAGGCCTATTTAGAATCTATTCAGAGACAGGTATCCTAGCTATTACACCAACCCAGCAGAACTGTCAGCTCTGAGCATTTCTGTACATATCTCACATGCACTGCACTTGTGGCAGCTTGCTAAAAGCAACATCAAGAAAAATAAAGATCTTTTCTTGATAGAGGACATTCAAGGTGAGGTTTTCTTTAAGCAAAGAGAAGGTTTGTACATGAAGTAACTTAGGCAAAAAATCTCTTCTTTAAATGAAATATTCTGGTACAGAGAGTACCTTCTCTACCAAGGGAAGAAGAAAGCCTTAATATTCATTTGAAAAAGGAGTTTAGCCTAAGTCATAACGCAAGTTATTTTTTCAACTCTGGAGATGGAAGTGACAGTTTAGAGACGCCCTGAGGTGTCCACTGAAGCCAGCACAAGGCTTTCTGTTACCTTCCCAACCTTCCCCGTCTCTCTGGGGGCAGCTCTGAAGGCTGGCTGCTCCTCAGAGCTGAGGCTAGAATCCAGTAATTGCTTTCCAAGGACACCACACACAAAGAAGCCCTCGTGCTCTTCGCACACTGAAATGCTGAAGACTGATCTGGAACCCAGTGCTTTAACAGCCACTCTGGACCCCAGTTCAGAAAAGCTTTTAAGCAAGTGCCTAAATCCCTCTTCAGAAAACCCATTCCTTAAAGCTAAATGCATACCTGCTGTGTTGAACTGAGGACAGCAAAAGGATGCAAGAGGTAAGGTTCAAAAAAGGCATCCAGACTATCACTTATTGTGAAAGATTTAATTTCAATAATGTTCCTTATTTTATAGGGGTGCCTCCTTTTCCCTAAAGCCTTTCTTATTCTTCATTTATGCGACAGTGCAGTACACTTAACCACAAGCTGAGAAAACCCTTTCCTTCTCTTCCCTTCCTCCCTGAATCTCAGGCTTTTAAAATCTAATTTGAGATGCCACGGATTCACGTTTAGCTGCCATCCCTGAAGATGGAGTACAGGCAATAGAAGACACCCAGCCCATTAGACAACATTGTACTTAGCTCCCTGAAGACCGTGCTCAAAAAAGAAAAGATAGACTTTTAAGACTAATTGGTTCCAAAATATACTCCCCATTCTCTCCCATTATAGCCCCTCTGGGGATAACTTCAGTAAAATAACTAGTGATATTTAGGTAGCTGACGTTAGGCAGTGAGACTGTGGAAGATAGTCCCCAGGCATTTTTGTCACCCAGCTGTTCAAATGTTTAAATTTCACAAAAATGCACCTCCCTGATAGCCTCTCAGTTTGTCTTTGTCCTCAAGCTCCATAACAACCCATTTCTGGACATGTGCTCGCCTCTACCACAGAAAGCTCCCTGACAAGCCATTCCCTCTAACATTTGTTAATCTACCAGATGACATTCAAGAAACCGCATCTTGGCATTTTCTGTTCTCTAGTTCAGAAATTCCCATTACCCACTGCACAAGGCTCCAGCTCCATAACTGATGCTGAGTTGAAAAAAATCAATACTATTTTGAGGAAGAAGCTTTGATAAATAAACAGAGTATTTTAAACCAGGTAGGAGTCTAGACTAGAGAGCTTACCCAATCACCAGAAGTAGCCAGCACTGCCCTGGAAATGAGTTCCTAATACAGTATTGTCAAATTTACTGAATATGGGATAATTAAAGTTCTGCTTGTGGTCCAAACCACGAGCATTTTAAGGAGAGACATGGTGTTTTAAGACTTCTGTTTGCACATGTTACTTGGGATTAGTCTAACATCTATTCTACTTATGGCTCAAAGCCTATTGTTAAGGAACACAAGTAACAGTTCTTCTGGGAAAAAAAACTAGGCTAGGAACTGAACTGCTTGCACTTTTTGCCTAGAAAGCTTATATTTGGAAGCCAAACCCCTCACGCTATTTAGAGTCCATGATGTTCATTGTCCTAAAAGAAAACAGAACTAAAAAAAATTTGCTGTGGGGACCAGACTTTTAGAGAGACAGAGTGATCAAAGGACATCGTGCTACTGTACCAGTATGACAGTGGGAAGAAGCAGGGAGACGCCAGAGAAGCGTTCCCTCTAAAAGCAAGCAGTGGGATGTAGCAGATCAGTAGATAAAAACATGCAAGTAAAACGAATATCTGCTCTTTAACTTTATTCAGTTACAAATATTCTAGTGCTAAATTCTTTAGGCAAAAGATTGCCAAGGCCTGTATTTTACTGGGCCTTACATGTTGTATGCCTTGCAAGTACAGTTCACCAGCACTACACCACCCAGTTCCTTCACTGGTTTTGTTCCACATCTGATAAGACATCTGACATTCCTAAGAGCTCTGCTTTTGAACAAATACAGCTCTTGGTTCTCTAATTAGCTATGCCATATCCAGTAGCCTGAAAACTGCCTCACTTAACATCTTCAGTACCACTAGCATGGCTTTAAACACCGCTTTCCCAGCTTTGATACCTGTGACAAGGCTAATTGCTACTCTTACTATTTGTCACATTTCAGATGGTGTTGACAGCGCCTTATTTAAAAATAAAGAAAAAGTGGCCACAGCTCCAAAGAAGTAAACCTAAATAGAAAAATGGGCAGCTAATAACTTGTGAGTATAAGCAGTTGTATATCCTAATATAGTTTTGGGGCCCTTATGCAATGAAGCTAGTACAATTCAATTCCTACCAGAAGTCCCCCCCTTTTCTTAGGAGACGCTTTCCAAGCAGGAGACAACGCCGAGGAGACGAGCAATGCGGTGCCCTCCTGTGCCTTAGCAGCGGGGTTTTCTAAAAGGACAGGCGCTGGCCTAGGGCTGTTTCTGTTATAATGAATACCGTATCCTCCAAGGAAAAACACTGCAGTTCCAGGCTGGAAACAAGAGTGTTTGGGAATGTAAGAACACATGCCTCTCCAAGTCACTTCTCCCCCTTACCACTTCAAAAAGAAAATTCAGGCAGACATGCAGAGCTGCCACATCCAGAGGTCAGTATTACTCTAATATGCATAAAAATACACAGCCCAAGTTTTGAAACAATATGAAAAATTCTGTTGTGATTAAACAGAAGTTTAAGTTGTTTTTTCCTCATTCTGAGCTTGCAAAGTCAGCTTTGGAGATGTGCCACTGATGTAGCAGGTTAGCCATCACTTTCCTTTTTTTATTTTAGCCATTCCCCAGGCATTAGGTCCCCCTTAACCTCGCAGCTGGAGAACTGACTGGCAAGGCTCGGTGGGCCAAGGGAGCTGACAGCATCGCATAAAATAAGAAAAGCTTGATCGTAGTTCTTCCACACAAGCCTGTGTAGGTTCTACACTCCCCCAGCCCTTACCACCTGTCCCCAGGGAGCACATCTGCACTTCCACACACAGGGGAACTTTCTGTGCCATGTGGCAATCTAGGCATCAAATGCTCAGTAACTGGTAATAGTTCTCCCAGCTCTTTCTGGTGGCCGCTCTGTGTGAGACAGGACTAAGGATGGCAGAACAACGTAGTAGCATACCTTTTGCAATGCCCTATCCAAGCTGCACTAAAAACGCCAGCCACAATTCTTCGCAACTCGCTAATGAATCATATGCT
This sequence comes from Anseranas semipalmata, assembly GCA_013399115.1. Taxonomy (NCBI): domain Eukaryota; kingdom Metazoa; phylum Chordata; class Aves; order Anseriformes; family Anseranatidae; genus Anseranas; species Anseranas semipalmata. The sequence goes on from VXAA01005292.1 coordinate 849,891, forward strand.
TCCCAGCGAAAGAGCATGAAGACCCCCTGTCATGCTACTGCTCAAGTAATATTCCTTGCAGCAATAACCCCTCCAGTGCTGCGCCGCTTGCTTGCTGCAGACTTGGGATGCTATCCCTGGCAACTGGGCCTTGCCATTTAAAAATGTAATCAATGATGACATTATCAGGAGCATGAAGCCTAAGCGTCATCAATTGTTAATGAGGGAAGTTTAGCTTTCGGGTGTTGTAGCAAGCAAAAAGATGTCTTTGAGCAGCTATTTGCTGTATGAGGCAAATTCTGTGTTATTGGGGAAAAAAAAAACACTGCTAACCATTTGAGTCATCCCCCCCTCCCCCCCCAGTGTCCTAATTTATTTCAAAATAATGAAGGGAAAAAGTCCTCCAGCTTTTAAAAAATAGTGTAGGAAAATACTGTTAGGGAAAAATCAAAGGGAAACCTCAAGTTAGTCTGAAAATCCTGTAAGAGCAGCGCTGCGCTCCCCCAGCTGGCTGACTTGCAGTAGCTAACCAGCAAACACACATATATAGATATTTTTTAACCTGACTGCTTAAACTCTGCAGTGAGGCCGAAATAAGCACAGCTTACCTGCTGATTCCTTTCAGAAATCCATTCTTGTTAACATCACCCTTGTTTTGAAAATGTAGCAATATCTACCTGTAGTGCATCAACACTAACGCATCAGCATAGAGTGCTGGAAGGACCGACCCTTCCCCAGAAATCTTACAGTTCATATATACAAACAGCACGCAAAATCAACAGTAAACCATAAAGTCCAGTTACACAGCTGGCAAAGCTGAAACAGTCTGTTCAGCTAAAGTTTGCATGAAGCACCTAAATAGGAAATCCTCATTTCTAATGCCCAAGAAAAACAGAGGCTGAATAGCAGAGCTCAGAAGGGCCATTTTTGTTTCTGTGCTTCAGAGTTTGTGTCCAAGATGCAGCAAGCAAAGACTTGCAACAGCTTGATGACTGAAGTCACAGCTCCTGCTCCTGTTCACTGGTGGTTTCCAGGAACAGTAACATTAATTTAGTGCTCAAACCCTCCCTGAGGGTCACTGCAGATTAACAGAAGAAACATCAGCTATTTTCATTACATTCTCCTGTGAGGGAGGCTTGATGAGAACTATACAGCTGATGCCACTGTGATAACATGCTCATCTTTGTCTGATACGCTGCTGCAGCATACCCCGCTCTATGAAGGGCCTCCAGAGAAGACATGCCAGGCTGTTTTCTCATCCTTGGAGAGCCACTTACAGCACAGGAACATTGCTGTTTCCCACCCTTGTGAGGATACAAAAACATGCTCCCTCATCCACCACTCCCATCACAGGGAACAAGCCCTGTGAAGGATACCAGAAGAACAGAACCAGAATGCTAAAGATGACACCAGTGCAGATGTTGTCCAACAGAACAGCGAATACCTCCAGTGTCCAACTTTTGTCCAGCTGTATATCTAAGTATCTAGTATGGAGGGAGTTTCCAGTGAGGTTAAGTAAGACAGTGTTTCTAGCATCGTTTGATACTTTAACAGAGCCCATAAGCTAGAAAAAGTTTCATTTCACTTCTTCCGCAAGGCTTTGATTTTCCAGGCTCCAGCCCGAGTCCCCAGACAGCTACTGCCAGTGAAGGAAGATGAAACATGTTTTCGGTTTTTGTTTGTCTCAAAGCAGCAGATGATTATGAATCACAGTCACATTTTGCAAAGCTAATGAGCATAACTGATACGTGTCGGTCCTCTTTCAGATGGCAGGAATTGTGGGAGGAGAGAGCGCGTTCAGTGTGAGGTACAGAGCAAATTGTCATGCCAGCTGAATTCAGACAGACTGAATACAGAAGGACTTAAATAGCTTGCATATATGTCAGATGCTCGTGCTCATCTGGTTAACGCTTTGGAGCAGGCACACTATTTTTAAACCACAAAGACATCACGTGTGACATGCATCACATCTGCCAGATACTGCAGCCTAGGAGCACCAGTTAGAGCTCATCTAACCTGGCAGGTGAACGATGAACTGCACAGGCATCACTAATTCTGACCAGGAAGGGCCTCCTCCTCTAACAAGTCACATCCTTTATCCGACCTTTTTGTTTGTTCTTCCACTTGCCATCCCTGTAGAAAGGACCTGTAACAGACCAGTCTTGAGTTTTAGACAACTTATTTTATTGACTTCATTTAAACAAACCAATACCCCCAGCATGAGATTTCATCTCAGCAGCTTACCCTCTGACTAGAAAGACTAAAAACATTTTTCCCCTGTTGAATGAATGGAAACCATTCATTTCCATTCACATCCACTTCATATGGAAACACGGCACTATGAAAGAAGGGGAGAGGAGAAAAGGAAGATAGCTCTCAGGGGTTTCATCCAACAGCATGTTGGATGGCTGCTGTGTGCGTTCAAAGGAGAAGCTGGGAAAATCTGCTCTTTCTCAACACAGGATTGCCTTGGACGTTTAAACTGGCCAGGGAACTGGATGCAGTTCATAAAGCTCCTTAAAGTCAAGTCATCTGTAACCCAAGCTAGGTTGAAAACTGGAAGCTGAAATACCAATGCAAAGATATGCTGCATAGATTAGCCATATTTACATTTCAGTGCTTTCCTAGTGTTTTAGGTACATAACGGTGCCCTTGGTCAATCAGCACGGAATCACAATATTAATGTCTGAAGACATCAGATAGCCAGATGAGGCAGATAAATTATAGCCATGTCAGATGAAACAAGTGCACTGCGAGAGTTGGATATTAAAAATGTTTAGACAAAGGTGACATTCTTGAAGTGAGGCAGTTATTTTCTAAGCATTTTGAGCAGATCAAGAAAGGGTAAAAGTGGATTGATAATTACCGAAGTCATGCTGTCTAACATATTTGGCTCTAACACCTTTCAAGATTGATGATAGTTTATTGGTAAGAACAGGCACATTAAACATGTCATCAGCAAATTTAGTAATAATCAGGGCTACCTTTCAGAGGTCTGAGGCTTCCCGCTGTCGGTTTCAACTCTTCTGTCTGGACTAACCACCCCAGCACACTCCTGCCCCGCAGGAGGAGGCATGTATATGCGGACACGCGCACAGCACCTCCTTGCAGAGGTGCTGCAGAGCGCAGACGGATGCTTCCACACAACCCTCTCGTGCAGTCGTTCACGCACATAATCGCCTGCAGCTCTGGAGTCACACGCAGATGAAATCCTCCTGTCTGGATGGTTTATCACATCTTAAAAACCACTGCAAGCACCACCTCACAACCAGAGACTTCGCCATCCTCTCCTGGACACAAGTGTGCACAAGGCACACATACATCTGAGGAACGCCAGTGATTTCCTTTAAATAACATGACACGCACACTCCCAGTTCTCTCATGTTGCCTATTCTTGGCTGACCAATGTGGTCACCAACACTTGCTACATCTTTGATATATGGACACTTCCCACTGCACCCACACACTTCCAGGTGAGTATTACTGAACTAGCAATTAAATACAAAAATTTATCATAGAGCATTCCCTTAAGATGTCCCAAAAGATAGACCCTGATCAGAAGTATACCTGAAGAACTGAAATTTACCTAAGCTATTTGATTTTACCTTTCCAGTAGCTCCCCTCATGTGTCTACCTGGACTGAAAGAAGTCTCTGGAAAGGTACCACAATTAAATGCCAAAATGTCTTGCAAGAACACTTTGTCTACAGAGCTTTGAAATTCCTTTGCTGCTTGGGTCATCTGATAAGGACGGACACCTCCACAGACAGTTTTCTAATCTGTCCTCAGACACAGAGGATGCAACATCTAAACAATGCACCTTTTCTGCTTTGAGCTGAATGTTCGCACAAATATGAAGTGGCCGAACCTGAGCTCCAATCAATCCTATATTTACAGTTTGTTTCTGTCTCAGTTCAGCACTATATTATGTTGCTACCCGAGGCTGTGGCGTAATCCTTGTTATTTACTTTCAAGTTTCCTACTCACATCCAGACTTATTTTCCCTTTACAAGTTGCTTGCTTTTTTTAATTTTGCAATTCATTTTCAACAGCTGCAAAAGATTGCCCTGAATATAAAATGACTGTCTCTAAAGTTATCCACAAATCCATAAACATCTTAGCTAAGAAGCAAATAACGTAAGCTTCCAAGCTGCATCTTGTTTAGAGAGAAGTGTCGGAGGTTGAGGTTGCAAAATATCTAGACCATTTTTCCTCTAACAGGAAGCATGCGTTTGTGTGCCACGGCAGGGGAAAGATTACCTGGGACAAAAGCCAGCTACATGGCAGCATTTGCAAAGCCAGCTCTGCACAGTTTTTTGTTCTGTACCAGACACTTGATCTAGTGCCCTCTAGAACAACCTTTGCTGACTTCAGCAGGCTCTGGCTTGGGTGCCAGGAGCACCAGTGCCAGGAATTCAAACTACCCAAACCCTGTTCTTGCAAATTTGAAGGCTGATTTTGCAAGTTTATTAGGTGTGGCTATGTTACATTGGCTTTGGAAGAGGAATTAAACATTATCTGAACAAAACCTGAGCTAAGTAACTACAGCATTAAGCAGGATTAGAAGTACAGGCCTTTGGAATTGTAAGTTTAAAGTTCAAACTACCCAAATATAGATTGGCCTGAGGCAGTAGCCTGTACCTGAATACGAGCATGGAAATTTGGCACCAAGTCAGATTTCACATTATAACAAGTGAAACAAGACAATCCTTCCCTCCAAACTGCCCCTGAATGTTCCGAGATTGAAAATTATGCCTCTCTACGCTCTGCTTCCAAGCCCTGTCTGCCCCCTTAAGATGGGCTTGGTCCTCTTAGCACTCAGAGGATACTGGAGAGTTAGCATGATGATGTTTTCAGCAGAAGGAGGGAAAGGAGACCCGAGGTTTCAAAAAACAGCTGCAGGGTATGAGCACTTTTCATAAAGGCCCAAATTTCCATAGACATTGGCTTTAAAAAAGCATCAACATTTGGGTCATACAACTTGAAACAACTCCATATCCTTAAAAACATGAGCTGTCAGCTGATGATCTCTTTTGCAAGCCTACCCCGAAGTTCTGCCCCAAGCTGACTGCACACACCTGCTAGAGAACCTAAGCCTGAGTGGGGCATCCCTCAGCGCACCATTTTCACACTGCACGGTCCCAACAGAGTCTGTGCGCATGTATGAGCACTGTGATATATGAGAGTGAGGCATATAATCGGAGCAACAGTTCAGTCTGGTGATATATTAGTGTAATACTCCGGATGATGCAGGAGTATCAGAACAGGCCCATCTGATAACATGTACAAGTAATTCATCACCAGAATGAGTTGCTTCAATGATGTATTACACAGGGAAAAAAGAATGCACCATCTAAAGGGGGAAACAGGTCCAGCAACAGAAGAAGCTGTTTATTTCCAGGGTGAGATATTCACAGAACCTTAAGGGCTTCTTTGTCACCAAGGCATTGGCACTGTGCAAAAATACATGATGCACATCCACCCTCTTCATTCCCACCCTCAAGTACAAATCTAGTTAGCTGACCACTGGGAACAAAAGAAACTTCATTTCATATGCACTAGAACCACAAACCTGAGTGCTGCATTCAAAATTCATATTGAGAATCCCCTCGGATTTCTTCAGAGTGTGGGATCTGCAGTTTAAGCACTTTACAACTTTGCAGATTAAAATAAATTCAATGAAGTGATTTTTAATTTCTTATTCCGTATTGATTTGCTTCTTTCTTTTGGCTTTTTGAGCCTATTTAATTTAGTCCAAACTAATCCAGTTGGCTAGTGGGAGGAACAGAAGGGAGGGGAGAAGAGCCTCTTCCCTTATAAATCCAGAGTGGCTTGTGTTCTTTAATATCTGCAGTATGTAAGTTCTTTGTATCTATAGAGATGACAGTACAGTATAATGAGAAATGATTTTGAAGTAGTAATTTAAACCCTATACAATAATGACAGCAAGAGATAAATAATTAATGTTGAACATTTTTTTTCAGCGCTTTTCATCTCAGGGAGTCTCCAGACTCCTTGCAGTCTTTACAATTGACAGGAATCAATTCACTCAGTGTTCACAAATCCATCTAAACAGAGCACAGACCCTGCAAAAGAACATGCAGAGCACAGCAGACAAGGCTGGGACGGGAAGTAAAGATCCTTTCACAGCAGAGGCGGTTTCAGGGATGCAGGAAACTATTGGCCAAACCAGAACTTGGCTGGAACTCATGGTTTGTCACCTGCATACTCGCAAAAGGTGTCACCGAGTGGTTTAGAAAACCCTCAGGTCTGTCTTACTGCTCACCTGATATAGGTAAGCTGATAAAGGAAATAACGCATCACTAACCTGTTCATCAGAAGGCCAGACTAGGCCAATCTAACATCACTTGCTGGCACTCAGTGAAAACAGATACTACTCAAACCTTCCTATAAGAGCCGAGCACTCGCTGCTCTTAAGCTGTACGCTGGCACCACCAGTCACCCCTGTGGCATGTTGTGATTAATTTGTCTTCTTCCCAGGCTACCCTTCCAGTTCAGAAATGCATTTCCCTTTTCTGGAGAGGCCACCTTCCACAGCATAGCCACCATCCAGCTGCTATCCAGAAGTACAGCATGCCGATTCTGTAAGCCTGACATGGTACATGGCTACGGAACAGCTCTGAGAACAGCAACAGCGTTAGCAATTACTCTATATGAGCCAGTGCACAAGAAAGGAACATACTTTCGTACATACTACAAAAGTAGAAACAGACTTGTTTTTAAAGAGACTCACAAAACATTTCAAGCTTCCCTACTACCACCACCACCTTTTTCATGCTTGGAGAGGGAATAATTTCATTAAGTGATTAAGTGCTTTTATTCCTCTGACTCATAGTTCATAAGACATACGAGCATGAATTTCAATTAGTGTTTCTTACAGAGAAAATGGGATGGAAAGAAAACATTCCTGAGCAATGCAGCAACCATGAGCTCAGCTGCCCTTAGTACCCTGGTGTAAATCAGCAGCAACTCTGCTGAAGCAGCTGGAATATACGGGTGTAGAACTAGCACGATACTGGAAGACAACTCAGCACGTCCAACTTCAAACTGTTCAAGCAGCTTTACTAAAAGCTAACGAAGCTAAGTTCTGTCAGAACTAAAACCTTTACTTCAACTGAGTTTTAATGCAGGAATGCAGCTACATGATCAATTCTGAAGGAAACTGTCCTGATCTAAGCAGGATCCTAATCCCTGTAGCTAGATGCTTGTTTCTATGGCCTGTGCATTTACACCACCTCACAATCCTCTTTGGGAGCATCTATTTTTCATTAGCACCAAAAGCCTGTTTGGAAGAGCAATAACCCTGCAGCTAGAACAGTCAGAAGGCCAGTTTCTTCAAAATCCACTTCTCTCCACTGATCATTTTCTTCCCAGGAATACTCTCTTTCCCCTCTTACCCTGTTCCTGGCTGCTCAGCGAGATCAGAGTATGCTTACATAAAATAGTTCATCTCATCTCATTTTCATACCTTTTTGTTTCCTCAAACTAGTTTTTTTTGTTTTCAGCTTCAGAAACTTGTTAGTGTCCTCAAAGTTAAACAGGCACTTCATACCTACTATATTTCTCCAGAAGCACTTGGTCTGATCTTAAAATTTTCTGACCCCCTCTCCCTGTTGGAGACAATGGAGACAGAGGCTGTTTTGAATTAGAAAATCTTTTCCATAATGTAGCACTATAGATGAACTTACATGGTAATACTTCGATTTACCTTTACTTTCCCGAAACAATGGAACCAACTAGTCACCTTCCTCTCAAAGCGTTCAGACAGATGAATGAAAGCTTGACGTAGATGTTTAAAGAATGACACAGAACAATGATTGTTTCATCGGTGGGCAAGAGATCCCTGTGCAACTAATCATTTCTAAAATATCTTGAAAAATGGTACGTACCATGTTGCAGAATTACTGCTATTGTGCTGTTCCCCACACACGCCTGATGGAAAACAAATGGATTTTGTTTGCAATGCCCACCAGTGAGCTAGAGCAGTGGGAGCATAGGCTCCATTTTGCCTGCTCCGCTCTGAGAATAGTAACCTCCAGCCTACAGAGATAGCGCTTAATTGCCATGAGTGGCAGAGATTTGCACTGTTTTAATTAAACCAGCTTGACTAGAAAACATCCATTTATAAAGGAAGTCTCAACGAGAAGAAATTTGCATTTATTGATACCTAAAAATTTTAATTCAGTGCTCTTTGCTCATTTTCAGCTAAAAACTGCATCATTAGTGCCCTCCCAAGATTTCAATGGCTGAGGCCGTAACCATCAAGAAGCATCCATTAACTGTTCCTCACCCACTATTGTCCTCTTTGTTGAAGATTACTTTTCTTAATCATCCCAGATTTCTTTCCTGGAATTCAGAACATTAAGAATTGCAGTGATTAGGTACCTAAATAGAAGGTAGTGAGAAATGGTCTGGCTGATACATTTCAGATTTTTTTACGTACATCATTGCTTCATGATTGGAAAATGCTTTATTTAAATGTATTTAGAGCAGTTTAACTGTTTAAATTTAATTTAATAAGATAGTAACTGCGTGCTTAAAGCCTTCCACTAATGCAATACTACTCAGTGCAGTTTCTGGAAGTTTGATGAATAATAAGGGGGTTTTTGTCTTAAGACACATTCCACTCAGCCTGATTTAAGTAAAGCTTGAATACAGTTTGCTACTGCTCTTAAATTCCCCTTTTCTAGACCAGAACTGCTCAATTTCACTGGACTGGAGCTGCTCAATTTTAAAGAAAATCAGAATGGAATCTATTTTGAATACAAATTATTTTAACTAGCCTTATGCCAAGCCAGTATAACACAGTTAAAGTTTTATAGGATTTTAAGTTGCTCTTAGAAATAATTTAAGTTCAGCTAGTGATTTTTCTAGTGTGGAAAACCCTGATGTTCCATGAAGCCATGGGTAATAGTTTGGAAATTCAATGTCTCAGGTGTTTCTGCTTCTAGAAAACTAATTGCAAAAAGGGAGCAGCTGAAGAGATAGGAGTTTGATTTTTCTATTAGAGATCCTGCCAGGAAAGGACTGAAATAGAGCCTCAGGAGAAGCAGGTTTCTCTCTGAGCCCTAGAAGTATTGCCCTGGTTTGTACCAAACCCTCGCTGTTTTCTCTCCCTAGGAAGTAATTTCGATTTCAACAGCTGTCAATCAATTACAAAATTGCTAGTTTTAATTACCACCTCATTTTATGCTTTCATTGATAATTTATATACCAGTAACAGTTACTGGACATGGACTTTCATGGAAGTGCACAGTACTTTTTCTCCTGGGCCTAATATTTATCATCTAGATCAAACAGTTTGAGAAGGTTAAAGGAGGCAGGGTACTCTGAGACATCAGCTGGACCATATTCTGTATTTGTGGTGCCTTGCTTGCCTCCAAGTTATGGCCTTTGGGAATATAGCTGTAATAAATAATAAGCAACATCTATTTCATTCTCTAAAATGCCTGTCCAATTCTGGAAGAAACATTCCCTCAGTGGAACTGTTTTTTCTACCAGGCACAAATGAATACGCCCTGAGTCAACTTTGGCTGCCGGAGCCCCCCAGGAGCCAGAGGAAATATTCCACTTACACTTGTGAAGTTCTGGCTCCAAATGACAGAGGCATGGGAGTTGCAGTAGTTTCATTCAAGCCCATAAGTAAATGAAAATCAGCTTCTAACCACACAGGCCCTTACACTACACTGAGGCAAGCACCGACTGTAGATTCCCCTGTCTCAGCACCACGCTACAGCCCTAACCATAAGGGCATCCTCCAGTGAAAGGTCATGCAATTGCAAGAAGAGAAAAACAGTTTCAGAGAACGGATGCCGTAGCAGAAAACAATCAGAAAAGGACACTTGTGTCAGAGGAGAGCCAAAAACGAGACCACCCTCAGTATACTGAATAGCCTCATGAGAATGCCTACTTCTTTCAAAACCATGAGCAGGAAGAGCTGCAGAGATCAAAAAATAACTCCCCCAAACCCATCACTGTATTTGTTTTTCAAGCATATTATGGATGGAATCAGACAAGCTTCCCAGGTGACAGCAGAGAAGGTAAGCTCTGGCTTGTAATTAAGTATTTATCAGAGGGTTTAAAGCAGATTTGTTAACCACTGAACACATGGAACCTTCAATAAGTTGCATCCAGTGAGTTGCACGTTTTTGCCTCCTTGCTGTTTTCTCAGCACTAAGGTCTAGTTTCAAAGGTCAGACTGGTAGAAAACCTGAATGTAGTCAAGAGTTCCCTCAAATCAAGTTAACTTTTTCCTATATTTCAGTGAGCTGTGAGTTAGGAACCAGGAAACATACGGACAGTATTAAACCTGCTCAGTATAGATAGCTACGGGCAACTGGGGCTGAGCTGCTCTCACACGTGCAGTAGAGAAGCATACGGTCAGCTCCAGCATCAACAGCTAAGAATCAGAGCTTCTGGACCATCAACAGCGATCTCCAGTACAACAGTCTCCAGCCTTTGACAACAGGCCTTGCACAACACAGATAGAAGATGAGCTTTGCTAAAATCCAAAGGGGCAGATGACAGCCTCTCAGCACTCAGACTAGCCTTGTTGCAGATTTACATGATTATAACTTCCCATGAGGCTCAACGTCAAGTTCCTGTGGGACACAGAAACAAGGCAGTTGATGACTGTCTCCAGCAGGGAACATCCACTCCTCAGTTTGATCTGTTGGCCGTTCACTTTTCCTTTTAGCGCTCGTGAATGAGAACAGCATGGGTGATGGCCACTGCTATTGAGTGCCACTGATTCGTTTTCATCCCTGTGTTGATTTCATATTGATCAGTGAACTGAAAGACTTATTCAAATCCCATTTCAGCAAAACTATGCCTGTTGCTTCTGTTCTGATGTTTTAGAAGAATGCAGAGCTCTTCCCTTCTCTTATGATTCCTGTGCACTGCTTGAAGAAGCTATTTATCACATAACTCCAAACCAGGCACTTTTCCAAGGGCCCTGTCGTGCCACCGTACCAAAAGGGTAGCAGCAAGGAAGCTCAGAATCAAAGCTGCGGTCTAACAAGAAATATTAATGCAAAAGTCAGATTTGGGAACACTATCCCTGTCTTGCATATGCAGGATTTCAGGATGGAAAAATTAAGGTTCTCAGCCTTTTAGCAGTGATATGGATGCATCAAATTCTAGAACTAAACCCTATCCCCCAACCCAGTGCCTTAAATGCAAGAAACTTCCCATTTACATAGATGCACAGTATACACAATCTCTCAAAGACTGCCTGAAAAGATTATTATGGTGGCTTGACATCAACAACTTTGGGTGAAAAAACAGCTTCCCCATCTCTCCTTCCCAAGGCAGAAGCAGTGTGAGCTACCATCCGTGCTTCCATCTGCTAGGAGTGACAATTCTTCCCTCCCAGGGCACTGGGCAGCAAGTCAGCTGTTTCCTGACCAGGTCAGCAGTTTAATGTGCCCTAATAAAAATTCCTGTGTTTTCCAGAGTAATTATTTGTGATAAAGGACAAACACATGATTCTGGCAGGGATGTTCTTACAGGTTTGTGGCCTGTAAAACTGTCAAGGCAAATGCTTTTTTACATTTTCTTCTTCAAGTTGAGCTAACAAGTCAAGTAGCTATCAAGGGAAGTAGCTCACATAACTGTCAGACTATGACTGATCTCTGGATGGACCTTCCTCTGTGCCCTGCACTGTTTAACAGTTTTTTTAATGGTTTCTCTGCTGAGTGTGAGGGTAGGGTTAACTCTAGGAGCTGCAGTAAAAGCAGGAGGTGAGTTTGGTACCCTACTGCTACAGAGAAGGTGCATTAGGAAAATAAACACTGGTCTCATGAAAGCACCAGACTGACAGCCCAGAGACCGCCTGCCTTGGTTTGCTCTCAGAACTGTGACGGCATGTGCTCTGGCAACAAATCCTCCTGCTCCCACCACCTCTTCCTCCACCTGAAAACATACACCACCAGCAAAACGCCAGCATGGATGTCCTAGATGTAGCTGAAAGGAAGCAGATAATGCAGTGGTCTGTTGGTATACGGATATGTTCTGGTTATACTTATGGTTTTGGCAATGGGGACACCATTCAAATTAGAGAATGTCTTTAACTACCTAAATTATTCACATCAGTCACAAAACAGTTGTCAAAAGGAAACCACTTGGTCTTTACCAACCTGGGCTAAGCTGACAAAAGCACCAAATCCAGTCCATTTTGCAGTAGCCCAGCTTGAGCCAAGAATAGCAGGAGGGAAACATAACTTTTCTGACTCCAGAAAGAGGTGAATGCAATATACCTGTGCCTGTTTATTATGGGCAGTCTGTTATAGCAGCAATAATTCCAGGTAATATAGGCAGGACTTTTTATTATACAGTCTGAGCAGCCAACAGTTCAGGGTTAACAGGTTATGTACCTGTATCTGTTTATTATGCAGTCTGTTGTATTGCAGATTAAATTGCTTTTTCTTTATGTACAAAAGGACTGAGATTTTACATCTTCAAGCCAATCACCACATCTCTCACAAGAAATTCATTTCTTCTTGGGCTATGCCCTGCTTTTCCGGCACTTATTCTTTACACCAGACATGCCTGCTAACTGCTGCTTCTGAAGAAAGAGCTTCATGTAGCTGTGGTCTCCTTTCTGACAGCTCTGCGATCTCGCTGGCTTAAAGCAACATCATGTCTTCTTGTATCACACTATCTCAATCAAAATGCAGACACGGAATGAATATTTGATGCTGTGAGGCAGCAAAGGACCAGCAACAAAGCTCACTGTTTCAAAGGAAGCATCTTTGTGCAAAGTGTGTTTTAGCTACAGTTCCTTTCCTCCTGCTCTTTGTTACAGGTGTATCACAACTTTGTCTTAAAGTTCAACGTAGTAGAGAACTAAACATGTGAGAATAATACATTGCAAAGAAATCTGAGGACCTGACTATCCCAGCAAGAACCAGGAATGAGTTTTCTGCAAGCCTGTCTTCACATGTACCTGCTGAATTTGACATGTTCAGAGACCTATCTGAAACATAAGTCTCAAATCACAACTGCTCTGCACAGTTACCTATCACCAAGGGACACGCTTGCTCGTGATACCCAGTAACAAATGCAGCACATACAGCATGGGACTCTCCTACTGTGCCACTGCTGCAACCTAAGGAATGCACACAGGGACTGCAACTGCCATTTTTCTATACATTCGGACATACAGAATTGAAAAGGAATACATGGCAGGAATGTCAGTTATTAACTGCTACACAAAAGGGTATGAAACAAGTTCCCTGAGGCCACTTTGAGTGATTAGGTAGGACTTTAAAGGTAGGTTAGCACAGTACTAACTCAGAAGGATAAGCTTTGCTCCTCCATACGAGATAGGAGCATCAGTACTCACTAATCTGTACCCTAAAAATCTTTCAGCTGAATTCCACCTTTGGACTGCAGGGGTATCTTTGACGTTAACTTCCATTCAAAGGAGCCCATCCCCGCAACATCAAATAGGTACAAAATTAGTACAAGAGGGAAGGCGAAAAATCAATTTGGAGTAATTCTGCTCTTACATGATTGTACTCAGTCTTTTTCTACCTATTATTGCATATTCAATTCCAAGTTTTCATGGCCTTAAAAAAAAATGGTGCTGGAAGGAATTAACTTCCCCTTGTTCTGTTAATAGAGCAATTTCCCACTTGTCACTAAAAATATCAAGGTAGGAGGAGTTTGTAGCACAGGTTACATATGAAGAAAGGAAATTTGGCACAGGCTGCAGGACACCATTTGTCTGCAGATGTCAAAATTTCATGAAAGAGATGTCTTTTTTTTTTTTTTTTTAACAGAAAAAAAAGACCCTATGGTAAAGCAATTCACCTAGAGGTCTCCCATTATGCCAGAGATAGAGATGGAAACAAAACATGGGAGACCCCGCTCATACAAGCTGGGAGCTACAACTTGCAGTAGGATTAGAAGAATAGCTTCACTGGGCAGATGGACTAATCCAGAAGTTCATCCCTTCTGTTCTTGCCGCTTACCTCCACCAGCCCCAAACTCAGCTGATTTCTCTAAGAATTCATTTCACTAGCATCAGAAGATAGCCCAGGGAAGAAAAGGGGGGAAAATAAGCACCCAGACAGCTTTCTGCTTGAGCCACTGCAGATAGCAGGGTGTGAAACCCCATACCTAGAAGCAGGGTAAGGAAAAGCAAAACCTCTCATGTTCCCCTAAAATGCTACGAAGGCTCACCTAACTCCAGAACTACAGTTGTGTGCCAATATGCCACACAGCAAGCCCAGTAGTTGCATTATCATCTACCATAAGTAGACTGTCCTTAAATTTTTTTTAGACCATAGTGTTAAACAGCTTTGGAAGGTCGCATCTTTCTCATGGTACTTTTTATTTTTTTTATATAAAGGAGAACGGATCCATCTCTCATTTGGCAGCCCCAGCTGGCCTCTTAAGCAAGGATAAACATTCTCTGCTTGCTCAAAGCATATTAAGGATCCTTAAGCCCTTCACAAGGCTGAAGCAAAACTACATCTCTGCCTAAGTTTCTTCCATCTGAAACAGGATGGCAGCAGCCTTTCTTCCACATCGCTTTGTTCAGCAAAAGGTAGGACTCAGTACAACAGTCCTCTGATTTCAGACAGTGACTACATTCATTAGTCTAACACAAATAAAACTCCACGCAGTTACAGACCTGTGTCTGGTAGGCTCATTCCAGATAACATATCCCCTCCTAATGCTTCCCCTCTGCATTCTCCCTGGCCTGTGCTGCAGCTAGTCCTTTGAAAGCAATCAGCCCTGGTGACCTCCTTTGCCTCCTCAGGAATGCAGCAGGGTTCTGAGAGCAGTTCTATCTATATGGAAATGCAGATTTCAAATATATCCATCCCAGTAATCAAATCCAGAGGAAACAATCCCCTAATATGGAGCTAATAAAAGTTGATTTTAAGTCAGCCTGAAGCTATAAGCAATAAGGAGCAGATTTATAATGGCGGCTTTCATTATTGCTGTTTTTGTTCTTTACAGTCTACACCAGCATAAACCTATCGGTCAGCTTGCTACTGAATTTACCTGTATTCCCTAACCTCCCTTAGCTCAAACCATGTTTCTTCTTCCATTCAGATGGCTCTAAATCTGTCTGCCTACACGGAGAGGCTAGGTAAATCATGGTAGTTTAACTTACTTCAATGAGCGGAGCGACAAGGAGAGGCAAGGCATTCAGCCTTTTTCCCCCACGTCCCTCCCCCTCACACTTGCAAACACATGCCTTGTGCCATTAGAAGGCAGCGCTGCCCCCAGAATTATTGATCAGTCATTGAAATACTTTTTCAGGCAGCAACAAGACTATCAACTTCAGAGTGAAAAAAACAGTGCAACTAGAAGAGATGAAAACATTTCCTGTACCTTAATATGGTCAACTGAATTTTTCCTGTTTCCTCCCCCCCTCTTTGCCCCCATGGATCTTTAGCTACAAAAAGCAATGATCATCTTGTATGGGAAACAGAGAGAGTCAGTCTCTTCTCAGTGGTGCAATGAGATGCTTCCAAAGAAACAGAGGACGAAACCCAGTGAAAGATGTTTGGCAAGGCCAAGTGGCAAGCAGAAGCCAGTTGAGAAACAAAGAACATATTTTAAGACATGGATAAATCAATCCAGATCAACCGCAGTGGAATCCATCTGTCAGTCTATCAAAAAAATAAGCATCCTTCCATCTCAGTAAACTCCAGAGGACTAAGTCACCTTTATTAAATCCTTTTTGGGTCAGTTTTATCCACAGTAAGCACCATTTAAAACAAAACTCATGCCACAAATTATTTTGACCTTTTTATAAAAGGACACTGTCACCACTGTGACTGCCGTATGATTACACTCTAGTATCTGCACTGACCATCTATTCAGATAAGCATTATCCATAAAACTCACTACATTACTGAAAACAATTAGTGTCAATCATTAGTATGCTTGGATTTCAAGAGGATCTTTATCAAGACCAGAAAGAGCATGAGCCAGTTTGTCAGCTAAGCTCCTAGCTATATAAATTAGCAATATTTTCCTGCAGCCAAACAAAACTACAAACATAAATAAAAGTTTATTTTAATCAAGACATATCACCTCCTGAGACATTAAATATCAAACCAGTCCATCGAGGACCTGCCTCATTTCAATCAGCTAGTGGCAAAGAGCAGTGAAGTATTTCTGTAGAACTCAGATTGCCATAGGACACGTGAGCCTCAACCTCTGGGCCGTGTCTGCTGCATCTTTGTGCGGCCAAGGTTTAAAAACAGATCCTTCCATTTTAACCCTCCATCACACAGTCACCAGGGACTGCAGAGGACCAGGTCTTTTGTGTCTGAACTCATCTGGGCTATTCAGCTCCGTTTACAGAGGACTGGCAAGTATCTGACAGACAGGAGGGTGAGCGTATTGTGGCTGTACCTCAAGAAATTTAGAACCACTTCAGGAATATTAGGGTTGTACTCATTACCGGAACAGCAGGAGAATCAGACCCTCTGTCTCCAAGGCTGTCAATCTGCTCTCACTACCATTAAATTCACTTGAAGGGAACTCTCTGAAGATGTTAGACTATGCAAAGCTTCAGCCTGCTTTAACATAAAGGCAGACGTGCTTCTCAACAAAATACCCTTCCTCTTCCCACAAGCATAACCAAAACAAAACACTATTTTGGCACAAAACTGAAACAACCCCCCCCCAAACTTAGAACACATCATTCATAATTACAAAATAGACCAGCAGCTAGCAATCAATATATTACTCTAGGAATATAAAGATACAAAACTAAAGCTTTAGTGAAACCTTGATTTTTTAAAAATGAAAATCTGCTCTTCTGTTTGTCAGCTGTGGCTGAAGAGATCTTTTGCTGATATTACAAAATGTCAAAATAGAAGAGGCCATATCCTGCATTGCAATTCACAATTTAAGAAAAATAGATTGGTGATCTCAAGGTTTACATTGCAATACTAGTGATTAGAGGAGATGAATAGGAACCCAAGGCTCTAGCAGCAGCAAGTGAGAAAACTCACTTGATTTCCAGGAACAACTCAAAATGCAAATGAGATATGCAAGAAGACACGAGTCCAGCCTAGCCTACCCATCCAATTAGGATAGCTTCAAGAAAGTCTTCCCTTTTTTTCATTTAGATTTGATCATGAGCTAGGAATAAATCAGGGCTACAATAAAGGGAAATAACTTGGTGGAATTCTAAAAGACTTCCAAGAGTTATTTAGAGGCAGAATAAAGAGGTCATTATTAGTTAGCAGCTGTATCAAAGGGCTGAATAAATGTCAGAACTCCCACACAGACTTGCTAGGATATTCTGTTCAAAATGCCCATTTTTCCAGTGGCTACTTCTATCAAAAAGGTTCATTGACATGATTTTAAAAAGGTCTTTTGGGGAGGAAAAAAGGAAAATCAAGTTTTAAGTGTCATTATTCCACTTTAACACAGACAAAAGGATTTCAGGACTGACCAAGACCTAAAGCAGTTTTAGATCTGTTTCGCCTTTTTCCTCCCCAAAATTACTTTGCAAAATAAAACAAGATTGTCACCAGTTTCAGAAGGAGTGAACAATTTGTGTGGCTAGGACAGAACGCAGCCCTGTGCTCAAGAGATTTGCTGTCCATTGTATAGATCTTTCATCCGCACTAAGCACATTCCTTTAAGCCCTGTTTTCTGCGGGCCTGAGCAACGACATCTCACACAAAGCAGCAGGGAGCAGTCCTAAGCAGCCTGTTCAAGTTCAAGTCCGAGTGTACAGATATACCCAGGACAAGGCCCCTAACCAGACAGGATTCAGGAACACTGAACCCACCAGACGTCCTCTGTTCTTGTATGTGGCTTCCAGGTGCTAGGCACAGCCCTTCCCCGAAGATCTGTGGGCATAATACAGACCTTAGTGGTACATTCCCTCAAGTTTAAGTAGAAGCATACTGTATGTATTTCCAATATTTCTGGATGCTGTACAACTCTTTACAGGATTTCCCTCTGGGGACAGAGTAGCTAGACACACGTCAGAAACATCAGACTCCCCAAGGGAATAGCAGCTCTCTGGCAAATATTAAACAGTATTTTCTTTTGGCAACATGTGCTAAGTGAAAGTTTATCTGCAGTATTAACAGGTGAGCCTTTGTGCATTACTCCTGTGTGATGCTGTAGGACAGATGCAAAACAAGAAGTTCCTGTGGTTACTGATCTTAAAAACAATGACTGATTTTTCAGAGGGATGAGGCAAACAGAATTACAACAGCCATTTATTTTTTTAAGTGGAGAACACTTGCTCAAAGTCCTAGGTACAGCTATTTCAGAGTAAGAGTTTACTATTTAGACAAGGGAACAGCAGATTAAACTTCCAGCCAACATCTTTTATTGAGCATTCACTCAAGATACCTGCTGGGAATGTTCTTAATCTTGCCCCCTCCCTGTAAGGACTACTTACTCCCCAGAAACATATACACGTTATTAGAAACCCAGGTTAGACAGCAGTACAAACAGACCCATACATTTTTTTTTTTTGTTTACAGAGGTTTGGTCTCCAGTGCTTGAAAGGACTAAATTGCCTGTAATAATAACTATCAAGAAAGCTCTTTGGGTAATTAACAAAGCTGACATGACAAACAAACCCAAAGAGGTAATTCCCCAGCTCTAACATGAAATTAATGTATTATTTCTGCCCTTTCAACACTGCAGTCAGAAAAATCCTGTAAGTCAAGGCAGTAAGGTCGACTCCATGACTTCATTGCAGGCAGATCATCAATAAACTATTTGCTGCACAAGGTATGTTTATTTTGTCAATGTGCTGGTTCCTGTTTCGCCAAGGAGTTTCAAATCAATACCCAGCCATTGAGACTTCCAACCTGCTTCGATCTCATAGATATTTCTGTCCACTGGCAAAAAAATATCAGTGGAATTAAACTGCTAGACCATCCTCCGTTCTGTCTTAACTCAGAATAAACATAAAAGAGGTGGAAGAATTTTCCATTAGAGAAGATCTGGCACACCCAAGAACACTATCTTTGATATCTTTACCACTCAACACAAACTCCTGTAGCTGTCACCTTCAATGTCCTACATTCTCAGATTTGCCCACAACTCAGGAAATCTTCAGCTTTTTGCGTGCAAAAGAATAAGACACATTCTGGTAGCGTCTTGCCCCAGAAGTAAATGTAGGCTGCATAAAGAAAGGATATGGCTATTTAAACCACATTTCAGCATTAACTTCTGCCAGCGCTTGCAGAAAGCAAATGAAGCCCACTTATTTATACAAGCACCCGCATTTCTGATAGTACAATTAGGTGCATTGAATTGTCCCAGTGTACAAAAGAGCCACTTCCAACAGACCTCAGAACTTGGGACTCCCAGACAGAACAGGCATCCCTTTCAATATTTAAATCACCAGTTTTTCAGGGTGGCAATGATGTGTGGACTGTTTTCTTCTCTAGGGTCCTGTTTTTGTTCGCTGCTGAACAGGACTCTGCTCTGCCTAGTACAGCTGCCTTTGTAGTCCCTTACTGTGCATCTTCAAGGCACCTGAAACAGGCAAAACCTGGCTTTGGGTATAGACACTGCAAGCAGAGTCATATTCTGTTACTGCCAGTTTAAGATGAAGTAATAAAAGCTTGACGACTTAGAGCAAGGGAAGCCATAGTCAACTTAAAAAAACACACTTTATTGTTCTTCGTTAGAAATACAAGTTTCTAAAAACCTTAACGCTTTCAGTCAAAGAGGTTGGCAGGATTAATAAATAATGGACACATTTTAATGGGGGTATTGTCAGCATCACCCCTTCTTTACAAAATAGATGTGACAAAAGACAACATTCTCCCCACCCCTTACTGCATTTCCAGTACATTTCAGAAGAGGAATGACTTTCCTAAATCCTAAACTGACATGGCTGCATATAAATCAATCTCCTCTCACAGCCAGGAGAGAGGAGGAATAAGACAAAATCTCCTCAGCATCACTTTAATATCAGCATCTAGCCTGATTGCTTGTATATTCATTTAAGATAAGGTTTCCTAGCAACCCCAAGGATTTGTAATTAACATTGGGCTTTGAGAAAGACAGGTTTTTTACATCCCCCCAGCTTCACCTCTAGCTATAAGCTGTATATAGTTACAAAACTGAGTTTGGTTTAAGTAAAACATCTTGGAAGCAGTTCAGCATTTAAATACTAGAGACACTCCTTCATGTGGCAAACCTGACTCTTAAAAATTATATTCTAAAATTCATCAGCTCTTTTTGGTCCCACATCATAGTAATACCTTTCTGGGCTATTTCAAGTACACTGGTGTGATTTAGATAAGTCAGGGAGATTTGAAGAGTATAAAACTGAGATACCAATGCAGTTTCAGCACTGTAAGAGTCAAAATTACATCCTTTGTTCTGTGACAACTAGAACAGCTAAGACAAGACATTCCTCTTTTCCTAGACTCAAGTATTACAGTTTTTGCTGTTTACTGTTATTCACTACCGATAACAATGAAGTAAAATATTCATGTACTATCATTATTCTAATGCCTACAAGGATAGGAGACGCAGTTACTAGCCATCATGTTGCTTGAAGGAGCCAAAAGTTATCAGTACCATTACTCAGCTTAGTTTTACGATTATTGACATTGGTAGCATTAAATCCTAACTAGTCAGCTACAAAGCCTATGGTGAAAAGCATGAAACACCCATAAGCGTCATCCTAGAGGTGAATCTATGTTACATGCACAGAACTAAAGCCTTACTAAATAAGACAAATGGCCCCACCGGCATCTGAACAGCTAACTGCATTAAGGAAATATAAAACTGTCTCCAACAATGACAAATTCCTCACACAGCTTCAGCAGCACAGCTGAAGCCCCCACCTTCCTCACTCCCTTTCCTGGCCAACACTGAAAGGAACAAGCCAGTTGTAAAAAAAAAAAAAGTCAAAGCTGATAACAGAAGGCAAGAGCAAGTGATATATTGGCTAAGAGAAAACAGGAAAAATCTCAGCTTAACAGAGAGTGTTACTTAAAAGCAATTGAATATAACATTTCTATTAACAAGCCAACAGGAGACCCCTGTGTAACAGCATTGTTCCTCTTGAACAGAGGGTCACAGCCTTGCGTTGGGGAGATATCATTTAGGCTCATGGCAGAATGGAGACAACAGAGTCCAAACATGGCTGACAGAGGGCACAGGAGAGAGAGGCCCATGACAAGCAGGAAAGTAGGTTTTCTGCACCATGTCTTAAAGCAACAATGTGTTTCTAACAGAAGTTACACAGTTGGATGAAAGGAGATGGTAAAGGTAGCAGCACTAGATAAACTTTGTATAAACTATCATTACCACTGAAGTTGCAGCAATGGAGTTTTTGATATTGATAAAATCATTACAGAGGAAAATCTGAACCTCTACAGCCTGACCCTTTGTTCCTGGATGCTGAGCACATCACCCCCTTTAACCCTCTGCGTGTGTTTCTACAGAAGTAGTGACTGCTCACACTCAAACAAGACCATTACTTCCATCTTCTCTTCATCTAAAAGAGATTCACAACTAATCCATCCTCCCTGACATACAGGCTTCCTCTAGTTCATTGGAGATGCATCTGCTGTGAATAAGACACAAGCCTACTCAGCACACAAACAAAGACCATACTCTGCAGGCATTACACATTAATGTGAAGCTAAGGAGCTACTGTGAGCCACAGCTCTTTATTCTTCCCATCCACTAAATAGGCAGTGCTGTGGTAACAGTCTGTTAACTGGAAACAGCTGAAAATGTTTCACACCAGAGCATTTCAACTCTCTGAAGAGGTGCTTGGACAGAACTACATGCTAAAGGAATAGCTTACTTTGCCTTAACAAAACATTTACTTTTGACATTGTTTATGTTCTGAAACAGCATCTGTGAACAGCTTTGGAACGTTACACTAATATTGACATACCATTTCTATCTGAAATACTTTTACTGAAGTCATAATATTGCCATTTACCCACAGAAACACATTGGTTTTCCTTATGAGAGCTTTGAATTTCACTTTTACTTTCAAGTGAACTAAGAACCAGACAAAAGGAAACTGCTGATAAAAATATACACATAGTAGTTACATTTGAGTCCTCCACTGCTTTTCAAGTATTTTGGGGTTCTTATTTCAGAGTTCCTTCCCCGCCCTTAAACTAGCAGATTTCCACAATGATGAAAGTCTTTCCCCAGCCACCGCTACTGCAGGTTCTCCTGCTTTAAATCACTTCTCCATAGGCTGAAGTGGCAAAACCCAGCAATAATCAAACACTTTTTTCCCTTTCAAGCACTATCATAGACTCTAGGTCAATTAGGACTAGCAAAACAAAAAAGACAGGCAAAATCAGAGTGACAAAGTCAAGCTTGGGGCTATATTAAAGCATGAGATAAAGCTCAGATGTGACAGGATTTTTAGACTAAATAACCTGCTCATCTGAGAGCTCTTCCACGTCTTTAGCTTGATCTTTTCTGTTCATATAGAGTAGGCTGCAAAGGTCAGGAAATATCAGATAGAGAAATGAGCTCTTACAATCTTTACTATTCCCAGGACACTGGGAAAAGGTAGCATCTTTCTGCAGTCTTTGGCACAACAAGCTTTTCAATAGTCAGCTTAGACATTTGAGTAACTCTAAATCCCTGTTGCATAGCCTTTGAGTTGCATAACCTTTGTATTGACAGTAGATTTTCAAGGTTGTTCTGAGGGGTTTTCTTCCCTCTCCCCTCCACATAAGCTGCCTGCATAGCTCTGCTGCTAAAAGGTTGCCAACAGTACTCAGCTTTAGAAATTGATACAGCAAAGCCTCCTACTTCTTTCAGAATATGAGCAGAGAAAGATTATGCCCTTCTTTGGAAGGAAGAAAGTCAGAAATTTGAATAAGACTCATCTCTCAAACAGAGCCCCCTTGGCCTCATTTAGCACCCTGAGAACTTCAGGATTAAAGATGCCCTGGAGCCACACTACACAGTACCTCAGCTGTAACACACCACATCCATAATTTCCATTTCAATAGTATCCAGACACTCTACTTTTTAAGCAGGAGTCAGTTTTCCAGCCAGCTGAGATCCCACAGCTCCCAAGCCCATTATTTTTGTTGCTACTTACTGAACCACCTAGAAGCACAAGCAGGAACACAACCAGGTGCTACCACAGCAGAACCATACCAAGGCACACCAGAAAGCTGTCCCTCCACCCAGAGCTGCTTCGGGACCCTCTATCAACCAGAGAGACCCCCAGCACCAGATGCCTTTTGACTCACACAAGAAATGGCAGCTTTTCTGCTTTACCCCTTCCCTCATTTTTATTTGAGTGCTTGAATTGTTCCCCCTTTTTGAAGGGCCATAACTTAGATAATAGTAGAGATATTTCGGGCATTAATTATCGGGGCTGCAGGCCCAGTACAGGCCTCAGGCCCATTACTCACCTGGCCGCCATTTCCCTGCTGGACAGTGGCAGCTCCCACACAGCCCCGGCACCATGGTGACACATATACTAGACACTTCACCTAAAAACAAAACAAAAGTCTACTCAGTTGAGCATATTTTCCCTCAGAAACCCCCACCTTCAGCACCCAGCTGCCCTCAGACCCACACGGCCGCCCCTTACCCGAGGCAGCCGCAGCGCTCCCTGCCCCACAGGCCAACCCCAGGGGCCCCGGC
>VXAA01005292.1:873535-947431 GCA_013399115.1 Anseranas semipalmata
CCTTAAACGAGCGGCCCCGCCGCGGCCCGGCTGGGCGGGAGCCGCCGCCCCGCTACAAAATGGCCGCCAGGGGGCTCGGGCCTTTCCCGCCATTGCTCGCAGCTGCTTCGCATCGTTTTTCTTCTCGGATACAGGTACGTGCGGCCTCTCCTACCTACGCGGTGGAGCTGGTGTGCCCTGTTGTTTCAGTCTTAGCCTTGATTTAAGCTGTTGTTTTCTTGTGTTGCTTTCTTTGTGGATGTTCTTTGTTGGGTTATTTGGTGTGCTTTGGACCAGGCTGTGGTGAAGCAGTGTGGGCAGAGAGGGTGTGCTGGTGCCTCTTCTTCTGAGTGGAAGAAGGAAAGGGGATTATAAATACAAACTCGGAGTCCCACCTCAAAGCAAGGGACAGCTGCTGGTGTAATCCCAATGGACGTCGTGTCTCTGGATACTTGTTCTTAATAGCACTTAGGTCCGGCCTACTGGGGTAAATCTCTGGGTTTTGGTCCTTGGCTGACTTGAGCTGCCCCTGCCTCCCATGTGGAGCCGCAGCCGAAAGAGCGGCCCAATGGAGGTGTTCGGGCTGGTCTTGGGGCACGTGCTCTGGTTTCCATCAGGAGCCAAGAGGGTGCAGGGAAGGGGGAAAAAACCTTCAGGCTTTAAAAAGTGTCATTGTTTGCCCTTAGGGTCCTTCTGATGTATTATTTTATTTTATTTGTTGTTTTTATCATATTCTAACCTGGCATACTTCTCAGCATCAAAGAACATTGCTTTATTGTGACATTTTCAAATGAAAACTACATGGCAGTAATAGCTTTCTAAAGAGCATTCATTTAGCCTGGCAACATTTATGTGTGGCAGGGAAAAGAAGGGGAGAAAACCCAACTCTACGTAAAATTGGTGCTTTGAGCAAAACTCTATGATGATTATTTAGCATACAAGCTCCCCTATTAGAATGGCAGAGAGGAAGATTGCACATCTAGACTAAATTACACTTTACAGGGAGATGGCACAGAATGGCTTTCTGCTGAGGTTACACTTAAATTATAGCTGTTGCTAAAGCAAACAGCTCACAGTTTATATGTGAATTTGAATTATGTATCTGGCAGGCAGTATGTTTATGGAAAAAGTAAAGTCAAGTCAATAGATTACTAAATTGCTACCACATTTGTAAAGGACAAAAATAGCTGTAGTAGTAGGGCATCAAAAATGAGCCACAAACATACATTATTCACCATTGTCCAGCATTCCTGAGAAAAACAGCTTGGCTCTTGAACACCCCTGGAATCATTGCCAATGATAAAAACGTAAGGTAACTAGAAAAGTCTCTGACTCTTGTGAGTGTTTAAAGTTTCATCTGTGACCCCTGACACCTTACAGAGGGTTGCCCGATGCTTTGAGGAAATAAGTTCATAAATGTATGGAGTGTGGTGGTGAATGGTTTTAGTAACCCCTGCAGAAGGCATCCTGTAGTGAGAAGACCTGTTCGCTTTCATCCAAGTAGCCTAGAGTGTTCGTAATTAGGTACATCTGTTAACTGGTGTTTGGCAGTAGATGTGAATTTCTCTCTACTGCATAAACTGCAAGTAATGTTTTCAGAGAAGGTTAGGTAACTTGAAAGCAGTGTTCCATGGATGCCATGGCATGTCTCAGGCTTTTAATGCACATAGGTGCTAACTTTTTGATGTTAAGGTGCATGGAACACTGTGGGATTTGGGTTAAACACAGTTTGAATTTAGATGTGGTGGTAACTGAGGCAGCTCTTCCGCCACTTGTGTGCTCCATCTGCATGGGCTCTGATCTCGAGGAAGGTGGATACGGTTCAGGACCTGGTCAGTTGGTCTAAGCAAATAAAATGTCATTGCTAAGTGATGAACTGTGTGGGAGGAATTGTGCGTGTGTTTTGCTCTCCTAATAGAGCAATGGTAACCCCTTCTGGGACTGTGGGTCAGAAGCGTGAAGGGGAAGCCCCACCAGGGAGCGGGTGGCTGAGCCAGGACCTCCTGAGAGATCCTCCTTGCTCTGCTGCAGAAATGCTCCGTGGAGTTCCAGTGCTGAGAGCGTGTGTGAGCATTGCTTCCTTACGCTCATAATGCTCGAGTCTTACAGGGAGGGTAGACTTCAGTAGTGTATCTCTTTCCTTTGAAACTGTTTGCTCTTTTGCTAATATTGCTTTTCTTGCTGTCTCTTGATTAAACCAGGCATTTTTTCTCCTGTTCCAAGGAAATTCTGTTATTTTTTCCATTGTTATTAATATGAGTGGAGCATATAAAGTCTTTAGTGAAAATCCAAATACTATTGTTTTATCATTACAAAGGGAGAGGTGTGTAAGACAAGGCATAATGCTTTCTCTTTCTGTTGAAGTAGAATCATTCTAAGTAGTCCTGAAAGAGATTGTGAACATTCATGTACTGTGTATTTACTATGTGTTGTCTAATTGTTTTTAATTAGAACTGCAAGCCTTAAATTTGTGATCCGGTAACTGTAATGTTAGGATCATTGGGATGTTCTACTCACCAGCCTTTTTATTAGAACCAAAATAAAAAGATAATGCAAGATTCGTCAAGCATTTTCTGTGTAACGTTTCAAACTGTCACTTAAAATGTACAAACATTTGAGTAAGGGAGATTTTCTGTACTCCCACCCCTTTATTCCTTTGTGATAACTCCCCTAACAATACCTTTGACAGCAGAACATGGCTTCTGACTTGTGATCAAAACTGCAACTCAGTTCCTCCCCTTGTCTCCCCCTTCCTTGTGCAATGCAAGCCATTAGGTCAAGCTTAATGCCCCCACTAAAAGACACTGGTTATCAAATAATTATTTCTGCTATCATTTCTTAACCCTTTAGTACCCCAGCAACAGTCTTAACCTAGGGGTTAAAAAAAGAAGGGATGGGGGGAAGAATGTGTTCAAAATGTGTAGGAAAACTGTAATATAAAGCCTGGAAAGTGAAGAGATGAGAATATAACTGGTGTGAAAAAGAAGAACCACCTTGGGAACTTCTGATGACCTTTTAGTAAAAACAGCACATACTGTAAGGCTGCAGAGCTTCTCAAGAACTAGAAATGTGTGAATGTCTTGAAATACTGTTAAGAACCAGTCTTTTTCTTAAGGCTAATAATGAACTTTCAGAAAGAATGACGGAAATGGAGCATTAAACATTGAGATGGTTAAATAGATCTTGAGTCTTGAACATGAAGCTATCATGCTGAAGCCTTGAAAGTAAGGGCAAGAAATTGAAGATGGAGGCTGTCCTAAATATTTTCCTTTACTGAAGCGTAATGGGCCACCCTTGAACTCTCAGGGAGACATGTAAAAATGATGCACTACATATTTTTTCCAGTCCATAAGTACCAGCTTCATATAAAGTGCTTCTGAGAGTGAGGAATTGCAGCTGCTGAGCAAATGCTGATGGAAAATTGAGGCAAATGCTCAAATGGAGAACCAAGAACCAGAGGCGGGAGAAAGAAAATGGAAAACTGAAAGCATACGTCAAAAGTAAAGGGTGATACTGTGTAATTGGTGTAATGGTAGAAATTGAAATGCTTCAGGTATTTCAAGCATGTGGATGTGTAAGATACTCTACAAACTTAGTAAGTTATTCTTCATTAAGTGATGAAGAGAGGCTAAGTAGAAAGAAGAAAAATGGGGAAAAAATGGATGAGCCATAACTACTACTACTGTGTCTGAAAGAAGTCTTTTCCCTTCTAGGTACTTAAACACACATCATGTACATACTCATGAAGCCAAAAGGTCCTTTTGATTTGTTCTAATGCAATTCCTCATGATGTGAATGAAACTCATGGAGTGTATCTGAGTAGTTGTGGCATGTCAAGTTCTGAAATGACCTGTTATACACTGATTTCTGAAGTGGGGGTAGAAATAAGGGGAGCTTGTATGCAGCTTCACTGAGGTTCCTCTGAGGAACTGGAGTGTGAGACCATTTGCCTACGAGCTGCACCACAGAGAACTTTCTTGAGCTCTTACATCTTAATTGGCTTAGGCTATGACACCAGAGAACAGGTCAGAGGGACAGAGCTATTTGTCAGACTTGTTACTATGGCTGGGCAGGTTTAGTGTGTCGTCCTCCTGGGGAGGAAACATGTTCTGTGTATTGAGTGTGGGAGAGAAAGTGAATAGATGGAGTTGGGCAGTAAATCTAGAGATAAATGACTCGTGAAGATGGAAGCAGCCCATAACTTGTTCATGCATAACAGGGAAAAGTTGAGATAAATAAGGGAATAATTTTTTTTCCTGGGAAATGTAGGAATTGAGAGAAATAGGTATGGGAGATGGCCTCTCAGCAGACTGTGACAAGAGTAGCTTATGCAACTAAGCATTAACAATGGCCAAAAGGTGAAAATTAATTCTGTGCCTTGGCATTTGCTGATGTGTTAAGATACAGCCAGCAAGAGTCCATGCGTGGACCTAAGCTTAAATTCCCGGAATATTAATTGTATGGAAATGATACCTGACTGACATCCAGGAGGGCTGCGTGTAGCTCCTGTTTCTTCCCCAGATCTGGGTCAGTTGGGGAGAATGACAGAAGCACCACCTCCCAAGCTCCCCACCTACAAACGGTTTTCTGGTCTTAGGCTGGTTTCCTGAAAGAACAAAAATTCAGCAGTCGCATAGTGCGTGTCTGTCAGTGTGCCGGCGGGACTGGGAGAGCCTCTTGCTGTGTTCAGATACTGCATCTAGAGCAATGGGCTCTGCTCTGACTCTTTGGGGAGATACTAGCTCTTAATGAAACATGAATAAGACTAAAGGTGGATTGGTCTGACTTTGGGACAGAATGTGAGCAATAATCTTATAAAGAAGCACTTGGGATTGTGGCAGTAATTTCTGAAGAATTAAATTCACAGCTCCTTAACTTTCTTGTTTTAGTTGAGAACTTACCTATTGTATTACCAATGAAGAATTAACTCAAAGCGCTTATTGTATAAGCCAATATGATGTTTGAGTGTGCAGTTGTGTTGTTATTCATAATGTCTTAGTCCCAGATGTTGTAGAATAACTGATATGCTGTCATGAAGCAAAACACAGGTATATATCTTACTGAAAAAGCTACGAGCAAGTACACTCATCTTTTTATATATGCACGAACAGAAGTGCTGTTGGAAACTGCCAAATGATGTTGCATTGAAATACAATTTTTTTTTTACTAAAGTCTCTGAGAAAACTTTCATTAAAATATTACGAAATGGGTTTAGAATGGTAATCAACCAGCTTTAATGTGCAGCACCAAACACAAAGAGGCCAAAACCCTTTTTGACCTTTCTAGATTCCACTATAATACAAACAGTAAAAACCAATAATCTAATTATTCATTTCTTCCCTTTTATTTTTGAGGTATAAAAATACCAACATGAAGGGGGGAGAAAGGAAGGACCCGTAATTGTTTTACAGAAGCTATTAAAAAGTGCTATTAAAATAAACTTAATGAATAGATATTAATATCTGGTTAAGGCTGCTCTGACCTCCCGTCTTACAGGTCCCATTTATGTCTTGTTTGATGAAAGTTCTCTGAGACTGCGAAGCAAAAGGGCAAACTGATTTATGAACAAGACTTATTGTTGCACTGGCAGATTTGTATAATGAGAAATATATTAAATCTAATGAAGGGAAAGCGTGCCTTTCCAAAGCAGTAAGTTTCCGCCATGATTAAGTGATTCAATATCCCTCAGTGGATTAATTTAGACAATGCAGGAGGGCATGCAGCCACTGTTGCAGCCTCTTGCTCTAATGACAAATGTTAAGCAACGTTAAGTATTGTTTTCTATTTCAAGTTATGGTGATAAAGAGAGAAGACTTTCACTAACTGATGAGTGAAGACAAGTCCCCCTGATGCCACTGTACCCGATGATTGTGTAAGAAGATGCATCAGAGTCTCTGTTGCTTTACATTGGAGAATGCCATGGTTTGTTCCATTTGACAAAAACTGGCTGTAAGCCTTATTTTTCCTCTGTAGATTAAAACCAGGCCTTCAGCTCATTAGTCAAGTGTTCATAATCTTTAATGTTTAGGTTTAGGATGGGAGGGCTGGGTTAGAGTTGGTGGTGGTGGTACATTATGGGAAGAAAAGTGCAAGAAGCAGCAGCATGAACAGCATTCAGAACCAACACTTTCAGAGCAGACATTTCCTTATCGTGAAACAACTCTCCTAAGGCTGGAGACTTTGCACTCTGAACAGGAGTGTGTACAACCTTATCACCGCACGCTCTATAAAATCAGCGTAGCTTCATTAGCTTCAGTTCAAACCTGCTGGTACTTTGGCTTGAGGTCTCCATGGTCTGGGCTTGCCTGGCTTGTTCCAGCTTGGTGTGCATGAAAACATAAAGCAGCAGGTCCTTCACATGTGCTAAACTGAGAAGGTGGGTGGGAAAGATCAAGATGGCTTAACATAGATGACCAACAGCAAAAGTATCTGTCTTCATTGAGGGTTTGGGCTTTGCAGTATCTATGTTCTGGTTGATCAGATGTGTTAGAATAGGGCTGTGCCTGAACTAATGTAGCTGTCTTTGAGGTGCTCCTAGAAATGATCCTGGTCAATGTAGGTAGAATTAGATGCTTGAACTTGAAGTAGTGATGTCCTCTCAGTGAATCAGCAGAGCACTATTTGAGGCAGCAGAGGCTGCAAATATATCCTTGACTCTCTCTGCTTTGAAGTATGAAAGGACAGACTTGTGTCAAGAGAAAAACTATAGTAAAAAAAAAAAAAATACCATTTCTCACCACACTAAAAATATTGGTTAAAGAAAGGAATGCCTGTGGAGATGGTGGAAAACAAGGCCAAAGAAGCCAAACATTGATAAACTTAATTAAATTCCTAATGAAAACAGAGGCAGCCTGTGGTGATTACTCTGTGTAACTGAGACTAATACACCAATTAGTCTAATTCATCCCCCGGTGCTCTAAACACAGTTATAAACCTAATCCATATTTCTTCTCATATGTCAACAATTGATTTCCTTAGTTTTGGATGCCCCGGTTTGGACACAGAAAGCAGCAGATACTTGTTCACTGGGGAGATGCTATGTGGGAACAGATAATGTCCTCCTGGCTGGGTATTGTCCTCTAGGGAGTCTCTTTGCTTTCTTTCCCAATCTTTCGCAGGAACCCTAATGTATGCTGAACGCTTAATGAGCCTAGTTCAAGATATTATTAATTAGTGAATTCAGCAGTTGGAAACGTTATCTGTGTTGGCACAAACGCACAATAGATGGAGAAATTCCATACGTCTTTGGGATGAGTGAAACCTGCCCAAGGTGGAGCTCAAACCATTTGTTGGTCTTGCATTTCTGGGCCTGGTGTTGCAAACGTGACCAAAATATCAGACTTATTTTTCAGTTTTGGTGCAAATTGCTCTGTACATTCTTCCTAAGGTATTGGGGGAATAAAAATGTAGTATTGAAATGGCCTGACTCCTGTTTTGTTTAGAAGATGTCTTTGAATAACAGTTCCTGAATCCCTGCTTTCCACAAAGACAGAGATAGGTGTAGAACTGTGCAAGAACAGTTTGTGATGGCCATGTGCAGCTGTCCGTCAGAACACAGGCCTGTGTACCAGATTAATGTCCTTTGAACTTGCAAAAGTCTTAAGGTGTTTAAGCCTTTGACATCTCTGCACACAGAAATGTTTCTGCTGCATATAGGAATTATAGTAGAACGGTCAGAGACCACCTCATGCCTGTTCTGTGTATCCAGGAAACAAGTTATGGGCAGAATAGAAAGAAGAAACATTTAGCAACTTTGGCTCAGTTGCATGTCAATAATGTAAAGTTAGATCAGCTAGTTAGATACAGTGGCTGTACCAAATAAATACTGTCTCTGGCAATTAGCAACACTTAATTTTAAAAATGAGATAATATAATCAATTATGTCTTTTAATTTGCTAGACAGTATTTTACAGGGTTTAATTTTCTGCTACTACACCTTTCAAATTATCTTCAGGTGCTGTTTTGAATGTAATCATTGATGCTTATTCTGAAACCATTAGCACCGAAGGTGCCCCCCACATACACAGCCTCTTCCAAGCACCCACAAAACGTTAGTGATCAAAGGCAAAGAAGGCGGCAGAAGGCGTCTTGGTCCATTCAACCTTTTTGTCATCAAAACTTTTTGGTTTCCGGATCAGTGGGTGTGAATCTGTTCTGCTGCTCTATGAAACGCGTGTGGCATGTCTTATTTTTATCTCATCCTGCTGAAGGATAACACAATTTCAGGAGTTTTTACATGAGTAGATTAGAATTATTACCAGCAGGAGGATATGCTGTATGCAGATTGTGAATGGCATAAAGAGTGTGTGCATGCGTGTATTTCCTTCCCTCCCTCTCTTGAATCAGATAAGCTGTGCTGAGCTGCCTTTGGTTTGCACAGAATTTGGAATCAAGAGTTTAAAGAGAGTTTAAATTAAGTAGCTGCTTTTTAGATAGGAATTGCGTATTTGAATAAACTATTAACCTACTAGTCTAGTATTTTATTCATGGCTGTGGCTAGGAATAGATGGTAAATGCTGGTCATAGCATCCTCTTTTGTATTTTGTTCCCCCAGGCGAGTGCAGTTTTCCTGGTAACCCAGCAGAAGGGAGGGATGGAGAAGGGCTGAGTTTCATGGTGGTCCAGCGGGAGAGAGGTGTTGTGCATCCAGGCTCTGCATCTTCGGTGGCAGCTGATGAATCCTAATGGAGTGGAGAGACTCCAAGCCTGTGCTGTGTGCTCAGGGTTTAAGTGATCGCTGGACAGGGGCTATGAATGGCTTCCTAGGTCAGATCTGGAGGGCAAAGGGGGCAGTTCTCTAGCATAGGGTACAGCCTGTTTCTTAGGAGGATCCCCACTTTGTTTTTTCTTGACACATTCTTGCAGAGCTAAAGGGCAATGCTGTGCTTGGTCTCCTTACTTTCTTCTTCCCAGGGCAGCCTTCCTGGCATGTGGCTGCCCTATCTGCTGTTCTGCAAGATGGGCACGTTTAGAGACAGGTAGGGCTCCGGGTAAGCCACCTACTCTGCAAACGGCTCTTGAGAATAGGTTCTCTAAATTTACTGGAAAAAGTTCTTAAGCTGATATTCTTCAGTTACTGTAAAGGTGGTAAAGAAGCTGCCTCCTTCCCTGGAGGGGCAGACCATGGCCCAGTGCTCTTGTATATTGTACACAATATCTGATTCCTCTGTATGTTTCTTTACCAAGTAGCCAGGTATTTGAGGATGGCATGAAACAACAAAGCAGTCCTTTACTCATTCGTATGCAGTTGGGGCTTGAGAAATACATAGCGCTTTCTTTGGCTGCACTCGTCTCACCAGAAGGCTTTGTTCATGCCTGGCCTAGGCAGAAAAAAAATGCATTTAAATGATCAAAGCAATTATATTTATGCAAATAAAGTGAAAAGCACATTAACTATATTTGTAATGAGTGCTGTGATTGCATAAAAGCTATGGTTGAATAAAGGGCCAGTAGGCATTGCTGGCATTTGACTGATTTGCTTAGCTTGGAAGGAAAGCATGCTTTAAAGCAATGTGGTAAAGTTATGAGCCATATATGTGGAGTCATTTCATTGAGAATCTTCATTTCCTCGTTAAATTGGCTCTGCTCAGCAGGAGACCAAGCGTAAATCCACAGGGTCAACAGCCAGCTCGCTCCATGTTTCCAAGCTTCTTGGATCGCACAGCAGTGGCAGCCAAGCTGAGCAGCCTGCAGTACCTAGGAATTTTTCCCGTATCATGCAACACTTCAGAAACTTCTAAAACACGAATCAGGCAGCAGCAATTCAAATATTCCCATCCCGACTATGAGCCACTCCACAAGCAGGCACTGAGGTCAGGAGCGTAGACTTGAATGTAATAATAATTTTATTCAATTTACAGGAATAATGTGATTTCCTAAAACATGGGAATTAGCAAGTCCAGCCCAGAGAATTAAAATTGCCCAGAGTCTCAGATGGCCTGAAAGAATCCAGTAAAACTCCATCTGAAGTTAGTAAGAAGCAGAACATAGCATCTATTTTTCTTATGACATCCGTAAGGTCAGACCAGCAATGGGGAGGGGAAGAAATTAAAAGGTAGTTTCTCTGAAGACACTATTTTACAACACTTTCTTTGCTTGTAGCTTGTTAATTTTCACAGCAGAGTTGCCTTGGGATGTGAATTAAAGAAACAGATGAAAAAGTCTTGTGCCTCTAACTGTACTGAAGGCCTTATGCATACTCCTGTGCCTTTGATGAGAAACATTAAACATTTTTAATTTAGCACATCAATTTGAAAATCTAATTTTTTTTAATGCTTTGTAGCAGCAGACGCTTTTCACGGTGCTGTCACTACCATAGAAGAATTATGAGAAACTTGAACCGCGAAAAGTAAATTAGAAAAATCTCATTTCAGTTACTCTAAAAAGAGGGGAAATTAGATTTTGATTAAAATCACTCACACATACAATTTTAGGTAAACTAATTTAGCAAGACTGACTATATAATTTTTTTGCTTGCCTCTGCGTCCTTTAATAGTAGCTGCATTGGCCTTGTCTGAGCGTCTTCTCTAAGAGCCAGTGAGGAGGAGAGCAGTTAAGTGTGGCCTTTTCCTTGACCGGTTCTTGTAAGGCTAGGGAAAAGAGTTGCTTGTTTGACAATGAAGAGTCAAAAATTGAAGAAAACAGAATTTATCCTTGGAATGTATGATGCTGGATATATTTTTCCTTATCAATTTGCTTACTTGTAAGAACAACCAAAGTAGATTTGAGCTGTTCAAAATTCTGGTAGCGCTGAAAGGAGTTTAGCGCTTGGACTTTGGGGACAAGTGAGTGATTTGCAGAAGGCACTCTGGTTTTCTTCTAGTTCATGTTGCTTTGCGAGTTCTCCATGAATTTGGTGTGATTTTTCTGAAACCTATTTGTCACTTTAAACTACTGACTGTATAATGGCAGCATCTAACTTATGACCTGCCATGAGAGCTGCATTTGATTTTTAAATGCATTGTGTTCTTTGATTGTGATTTGGCATACCGAGTATATGGCCTCATTTTTTTCTTTCCACTTGCTTGTAGAGTCATTAAGAGCCAGGTTTACAGTGCAAATATTCATGTTTGTAAAATTTTCATTGTTTTTGTTTATATTTGTATGGTTCCCGTGCTTCTTGGTGGTTAATCTTCATAAGCACTTTAGATAACTAGGTGCTATAAACAGATGGGAAACTAGAGAAAGGGAGGTATTAAGGCTCTGGCTCCGTACCACAAATCTTTGGTGCAGCAGAGGATTAGATCACTGGAATCCCAGCTCTTGGGCTTTTGCTACGTCTTCCATCACGTTTAAGGAAATGCCTGTCTGGGGCTGTGGTTTCACATGCAGAAAGATGGTGAGGTAGGAGGAAGCCCTCACTGGCCTGAGGCAGAGAGTGGTTATGGAACAGCTCTTCCTAACTGCAGCTGCTTTTGAGAGAAGTGGTGCATGATTGCAGACAACGTGATGTGGTGATGTGACTCTACGCACTTCGGCATTTCAGGATGGTAGAAGCAATAAATGTTCACGTGAAAATAACTGATGCAGTATTTTACACTGCTTGCATTTTCACTGCTAGCATTTGACAACATCTCGTGCATGGTCAGGGTAGTTCCCTGAGGCATTATCCTCATCACGTGAACAGGTCTTAAGTGGGACCAAAGTGATGTATGTATTGCATTGGACTGTTGCACAGGGATGTATTACAACTGTGTAGTCCTGCAGAGCCTTCTTCTACTTTGTTCTCTTTTCCTTCATCTGTAACCCAGATGCAGTAATATGTACTTTTTCCCTGGATGGTTGGATCAACTAAAGTCAGCTAGCTTTTATCTCTTCTTTGCTTTGATTTAATTTGAATACCCTTACAGCAGAAATGCAGTGATCAAAGATGAAATGTATAAAATGCTAAATGAATTTATTTGGTCCTGATATTCATGAGCTGCTTGTATGGTTTTTTTAACTCCAGACCCGAACATTTGCAAGAATATATCAATGGCGGAATTTTGTTTTGAGGATCTGTGAGGAGACTGAGGAATGAGACGTCTGTCCCTGAGGGGAATTTGGGCTGAAATATTGTCTGCCTCAGCGCGTGGGGAGCTGAACTGCATACCCAGCTGGAGAGGGAGCAGCTCACAGCACTAAGATTACTTGCCCTCTGAACTGGTTTGCACAATTACACCAAATAGGAGAGCAGTATCAGGACCAAGCAGTAGCACAAGGCATCACAGGAGGGAGGAGTGATTGATAAGTGATTGGCATGCCAAAAAATATCATAAAGATGATACAGGATAAGCTTTTGCACAAAACATAACCTTAGAGATGACGAGGCCAGTCAACTGTATGTTTTCAAGCCAGTTTCTCCCATCACGCCCAGCTTCTGATCAGGACAGAAATATGAGAAATATTAGTAAAACTAGTTTTTTAATCTCTTATTAAATCTGCTGTTGTTCATTTGCATCTGTGGGAGCAACAGAATATCCCTGTGGGTAAATTTTCTTCTGGTTCAACTCAGTTTAGCACTAGGATCTCTAATAGAAGTATGTAATTTGTACCCATGGTGAACCTGTCCCATAAATGTGATGCTTAAGCCTTTTTACTACTCTAGCTTTTAAACTGCAGATTGCTGGCGTTGTTTTTCCCATCTTTCACAATATGCTTCCTTTTTATTAGCTTGTTCTAGCCTTTTAAGTATATGATTAAGCTATTTGGGAGTTTTACTGTAAAATCCATAAAATAAGAAATTTACAAAGAAACTTAAAATCAGTTTTATTTCAATAATAACTATTTCTAGTGTAATGGTTCTGACATAATTGTGAGTCAGCTGAGAGAACTGACCTCCGCCTCTCCCTGGAGGCGCTTGGGCCAGTTCTTGCTATGGCTAGACGAATGACCCCAGCGCGGTGACAACGGGTGAAGCTTTTGCAGGGCAGCTACACAAAATCCCTGCTGAGCTGGTATTTAAGATTTGATCTCTCATCCTGTTTCCATGTGAAAGATATGAACACCTTCTTAGGCCCTGTGTGGCAAAAGCCAAGCCCTTAGCGTTAGGCTGGTGTTTTGGTCCAACCACACACGTCCGCAGTTCGAAGCCATGTTTGCAGGCAAGCAGAGCTCGTACGTTGCCGAGTTAGGCCCAGAAGCTGGAAGAGGCCCACATCTCGGTACTGCCTAGGTCCTCAGATTAGAGAAGGATGAAATGTAACTGGCATTAGGCTTTGTACAGGTCTTCCACCCTGGGAAAACAAACCTGACCTGTACTGCACTCTGATTTAACTGGTGCCGTGCTCCTGCTCCCCAGCCCGTGGCCGGGCACGAGGCTCGCTCCCTGGCTGAAGGCAGCAGCTGATGACTGCAGAGCGGGCTGCGCTGATCCCGCGACATAAAAAGGTGGTGAAGGTGGCAGGTGTGTTTGCCTCTAAGGAAAGCTAACGGATGGAGCGCTGAGCTTGAACGCAGGGGTCTCTCCTGCTGTTAGCAATGGGCTCGTGGCCAGCGCACGCCCCTGCGGCACTGAGGGTCCCAGGGGTGCGGCAGGAGGGCCCTGCTGCAGCCAGAAGGGAGGAATACGTGGCCGAAAGTTTGCAGGAGGAAATGAAAGCTGGGACGTGCTTGTGTGTGAGCCAACGGAAGGCGTAACATCTAGGCTGTGTGATGGGTAAATGATCGCTCTGCGTGGCCTTAAAGCTGCTGCAGAGTCGGAAAGCAAGCTATGATTTAGTGGCAAGGCCAAAGTTTGGAGATCTAGTATACTTAGTTCAGCATATTGCTGCTGCTTTTCTGTATGTTCCCAGGGAGAAATCAGCATGTCCTAGCAAATGGTGTTCACTGGAGAAAGTTGGAAAAATTATAGCAGCTTTGTGGGAAATAATTTACAGGGAATAACTAGTTTTTTATTTTTCCTATGGGAATTTTCTCAGTAAGTGAAAATACTTTCTCTTTTCCACCTTTCATTTTTCATCTTTTTATAAATGAAAAAAGGAAGGGGATAGTTGACTCAAAGTGGGAAAATAAGAAGCTCTGCTTTTCTCTAGAAACTGGATAAAATAGGTGGCAACACGATAAAATTGAAGAGAGGAGGATATTATCCAAAAAGGCTTGATTTTCCTGGAAGAAGTATTCCTATTAGGTTTGCCAGTTTTGTTGGTTTTTTTTTTTTTTGAAGTGCTTTTGGTGACTTTGTTGTATAAGTGTAAAGCATCCTAAGCAAGTAGGAAACGTGGAAACATCCGATGGCCTCTTGCCTGATAAATCATCTCCTCTAGGCTTCGGTAAACCTTGGAAAAATGTTGCTTTAATTCTTGTACATTAAAATGATTTCTCTGGTAGTTTCCTAACTCATCTAGAGAGAGCTTTTTCCAGAGCACGACCCGGGGTACCAGTGGTAAATGTGCGTGTCCTGCTGCGGGGTTCGGGTGGGTGTTGTGGCTGCTCCCTCGCTGCGGAGGAGCGGGAGCTGGTTCAGGAGCACCTTGTGCCTCAGGTGCTGACCTGGGGTTCTCGGTCTGTGTCCTTGTGCTGTGTCTCCGTATGGGTTTTCTTTCCCTGAGGTGTCCTGAGGGTGTAAATTATAAATTTATCTGAATACCATATACGCTGAGTCTTTCTCCCTAAGCAAACGTGGTTAGCAGTTGGAGACCATCAGTGTCCCATTATTATGAGCACAATCTGAGCTGTCCATGGATCTGCCAAGGCTGATATTTATTTCCTTTTCTGCGCGTTCCTGTGGCAGGAGCCCATAGGAGCCAGTGCCCTTTTCTTTCTGCCCTGCAGCCACTTTCCAATCCGTGAGTCATGCTTGCATGGAGCTGCAGCCAAGCACAAGTCCAGAGTCGTGTGTTTGGCAGCAGCTCCATGCGGACAGGAGCTCATTTATGCCAGCTGAATCCATGGTGATAGGAAGTGAGCGTGGCAGTGCTGCCCGTGGAAACCAGGGCTGCCGACTGTCACTGCATCCTGCTCGCAGATGCTTGAGTAGTCACTGGAAATCTAAGGAGACGATCTGCCTCACCTCCAGTTTTGCATTTAAACGTGGGTCCTAAACATGGAATAGGAAATTTAATTGGTGAAAAGAAAAGTGAACTGCCAGACACCTTACTATAGAGCTGACTGGTAGGAGATAGTAGGCTTTAATATGTGTTCACTCATCTTGGCTTTGCTCCCACTTACACCATCCTAAATCTGGAGTAACTGTGTTTGTCGATGAGATCCGGAAAGCATTACAGGGACCTGGAGCCAGTGGTCTATTGCCCTCTGAAGGAATGACCAGCACAGCGCATCTGGTTGCTGCATAGGAACATTAGTGTTGACTCCTGACAGTAATTGCAAGCAGACCATCTGCTCTCAGGAGATCCAAGGAAGGGATGATTGCTGCTGTGTCTCTGCTGAGGAAAAGAAGAGTACTTAAATGATACGGCTGGGAGTAAGGCAACCACCCAGCAAACAGATCTGTGCAGATGCCAGTCACTGCACAGGGGTGGGGGCCAAAGCAGCACAGCCCCAGATGAGTCAGTGAGAATTTTCATTCAAATCTGTCCTCTGCACTGCAGATCGGATAGCACAGGGACCCAGACACAGTGAAAGAACAACATACACTTGCCCTTTCTGTTTGGCTCCTGTTATGTATAAAGAAATGCTCGTGACCTCACTGTCTGGTGTTTGTGATACTCAGCAGACTGCACCAAACCTTTATACTGAATGGTTCTCACTAACAAGTCAATGTTAAATGTGAAAGTGATTAGGGAAGTAGCAAGGATGATCAGATTAATAACATTTCCAAGTGTCTTCTCTTTGACAGGGACTTGGCAGCCTTTGCTCTGAACAAAATGCGAAGGATTAGGTGTTGAACGCAGTTGAGGATACTTGACTTGCATGCGTTGTCCACTCTAAATCAAAAGGTGGGTTGCAGTTTGTGCACCGTTGTTGGCCGGGGACTAGAAGAGCAAAGATAAAGTTAGATGTTGCTGTGTACTTCTGTCACGGTTTCCTTTCCCACTTGTCTACTGTCTGTTCCTATTTAGACAAAAATCTCTCCAAGGTAGAGAGGAAGGTGTGTTGCTTAATATCCTTGTCTTAGGACAGGATCTATACCAACCTCCTTTTGCTGGTGCTCTTGCTGAAATGGGCACAAAAGGCCCACGTAGTGAATTTGGATATCATTTACCTGTAGGAAAAGATCAGTGTGTTCAGCCCAGGTTGTTGTAAGCTTGATTTGAAACAAGTGTTTAAATGCGGCTGTGGGCCAAGATATACCCCATAATATATGTTTGTGTGTTCTTTTTCAATCTCTGAGCTAAACCATTCCAGGATGAAATGCCTCATGCTCTCCCTCAGATGATGTTCAAAGTAAAACACAAGAAGCAACAGCTGGATTCTGCAGCCAGATGTGGGGAGCAGCGAGTCAGTGAGATGGCTCTGATTAGTGTGATAAACAGCAATCACAGCACGCCAGCTGCCTTGTCACTCGCAAGATTTTGCAACATGGGGACTTTCCTGGGCAGAGGCGTTGCAGAACCTGCACCAACATTTGTGTTGCTACACAGCAGTCGTCATCTGCCAACCTCAGCTTCTTATTGCTCCCCTGTAAGGCAGACGGAGTCCACGGCTCTGTCAGCATTCATGGGATTTTGAGAAGCCTTCCCAGTCCCAGGCAACCCATTTCTTTGCTGTGCTTTCTGAACTCTGTCCTGACATGTATGGTGGGGCATCATTGCAATCTAAAGGCAGATGCCATTTTTCACTGATTGCCAGACCCTTAATGGTGTTGGAATGTGACCCAGTAAGTGTAAGCAGAATGCATCCATCTGGCCTTACTAGGTTTGATGATAAACTAAGTGGCAATGGACTGAGGTCCAAGTTACGTGCAGAAAACACAAATGCATATGCGGGCACACTGCACACATGCGTTGTTACTCTAGCATATCTGTTGGAATACATTTGATCAGTATCTTTAT
Organism: Anseranas semipalmata; assembly: GCA_013399115.1. Taxonomy (NCBI): domain Eukaryota; kingdom Metazoa; phylum Chordata; class Aves; order Anseriformes; family Anseranatidae; genus Anseranas; species Anseranas semipalmata. Next base: position 890,446 of record VXAA01005292.1, read on the forward strand.
CCATGGGGTGAGCCAGAGGACCTGTCCTGCAAGCAGCCTATCCTCAAGACCTTGGTAGAAAAACACAGGTTATCTTAGGGCTTCATCGAGAACGGGTAGCTTATTTAATTGTGGCAGTGCCCCTGCTGCTACCAAGATGGGATAAGCAGACACCGAGGGCTCAGTTTGTCAACAAAATCTGTTTAAAACGTCCCTGCCTTGCGTTTACCCCTAGTCTACTGGTGTAACAAAATGTAGGAATGCTCCAAAGCAATGCAAGCCTGGTAATTGAGCCCAGCGTGCCTCCTGCAGCAGCTAGAACTAAGCCAAACTTTGTCTTAAGGCATATGAAGAGAGTTCACATGTTCTGTGCTACCAGCGGAGTTTTTAAGGACGTTAACTTTTGGTGAGAGGAATGACTTCAACCATTGCAGCAATTTTGACAGTGAATCTTTTCCGTAACCTGAGAGCTAGTTTTTTGCCTGATGCAATGACATGCTAAAAGCATAAGGTGGGGGGAAAAAGGCAGGGTTATTATCTCCATTTTACAGGTGGGAAATCTGAAATGTGAGGGAGATGAAGCGATTTTTTCCCAAACTACCTAGGCACCAATTAAAAGAAAAATGCCAAACTTGAACGGAGACGCATCCATTTTACAGTTGTTACGGGAGGCAAGTGCAGCTTGTGACTGCAACTGCAAGGTTGTGCTCAGTTTTCAAAATTTATTCTTCACTGTTGGGTGGAGGGAAGTGGACGAAGGCAGCGAAGCTGCTGCGGGAAGCTGCGTTAAATGTGCCCGTGCAGGTACTGGCCAGGGAAGGGTGATGGCTGGAAGCAGGCAGTCCTTCAGCGCATTTCATAAAGCAGTTTCCTGCGGCATCAGCTGGGGCTAACAAGTGTTTGCGTACACTTGGTGATTAACCCGAGGCCCCCCATGTCTGCTGCTTAGTTGTGTGTGGTCATCGAGGGGCGGACGCTGCAGAGCAAGTCAGCTTCCAGCTTCGCTCCTGAGAGAGCAGTTCCTTGCGTTGTGCTCTCCTTGATCTGCTGGGTGCCAGCTGGGTGGATGTAAACACACAAGTTTTTTGCATGTGGGAAAATACATCAGGAGAGGAAGGGGGATGTGAGACCTCCCTGCAGAGTGGCATGAATTATCTGTTCATATTCTATGTGTATCTAGGCTGTGGCCATCACCATTACCTGAATTATAGGTCTTTAGTCTGAATGGCTTCAAAGCAAGCTATTTTTTTTGTATATTACCCTTCATCCTTTAATATTTAGAAGATGAAAGGAATGATTTCAAGCACTGGTGGGGAATTTAGGCAGGAACAGAACATTCTGTTACTTATTGTGTAGACAAAGGATGTCTCTCTTAATCAAGGTAGAAACTAGGAGCAAAACTATATAGGAACACTCCTTTCTAATGGCTTATGGGATGTGCCTGAGAAAAGGTTACCTGTGTGGGTTCTGACCAATTCAGGCCGATAGCAGGCCTATGGTCCTAATTCTTCAGCTCAGTTTTTGTTGAGCTGTCAGACATGTTGTAAGTCAAAGCTGCTGAAAGCTAGTTGAAACAATGGGTGAAGTTGGTTTATAATTTCATTAATAATTAGAAATTGTTAGACTTGATTTTTCAGAAGAAAATACCCAGTAACAATAGCCACTAATGCCTATTTTGAGGGCTTTCTGGTAGACCAGAAAGCAGCTCTTGTGAGGCATAACTGTGCACAATGCTAAGGAGAAATGAGAGCTAATAAAATGGAGAATGTAGATCACCCGTTTACATTTATTGCACATTAAACCTCAGCACACACAAAAGATAATGACAGATGCAAATTGAGAGCACTTGAGCAGTGTCTGTCAATGGGGAGTGGGCACAGAGCCAAAGACCCATATTTTCAGCAACTGCATGCTTTGAGGGAGGATCGGGGATGAACCAAGTGACAGTGCCAGGTCTATTAGACTGCAGATAAACCTCACCAGGGAAGTCTGCTAGCACCTTCCCTTCTGCTTTGCATCCAGACTCATGGCAATCGGTCATTTGCAGAGGTAGAACTGAAGCAGGTGCTCCAGTACCACCTTTGCATGCTTGGAATTCTGATCCAGAGAGCTTGTCTTGGGCTCATCTGGCTCATTTGTTTTAGGGGAGCAGCTAGGAACCCCAGCTGGATCAAATTCTCATTGTGCGAATGTATAAAAGTCCGTAGCCTGAAGAATTTGGTGTAAAAAGATGAATCAGACAAAGGAGTAGCATTCCTCTCACTCAGGTGGGGTGACATTGAACTTCAGTGACACACAGATTCCACATCGAGTGTGTGATAGAGCTGGAAACTGCCTTCCAGTGTGCTGTTCTTATGCCAGTATATTAATTACAAGGCCAACACTTCATTTGCTGTAGGAAGAAGAGGGCTAGTTCTTTTTTTCTCCTCATTCTTTGTGTTCAAATTGCTTACTCTTTTTAGATCACTTCTCTGTATTAAGTCTCACAAGTCTGTTCCTCTAATGCAGAAACTTCATTTTAGATGGAAAAAAGCAGAGTGAGATGCAAGTTTGTGCACAGCTGGAGCCCAGCTATAGTACTGAAGAAACATCTGGGTAGAACACAAAGCACTTAAGATGACAAGCAAGCGAGTCAACAGGTCTCTATCAAAATAGCTGCCTGGACAATTGCTGAGAGATTTCATCCTTGTTCAAGTATTTATTTTCAAGAAAGGGTGCTGGCACCCAAGACTGAATGTTTGTCTTCAGCCTTTCTGTCTCTCCCCCTCCTCCTGCGAGAGACTTGCTGCGAGAACATTTTGCTGCTTCCTTTGCTTCTGCTGTGCCAAAGATAAACAGCCCGTCAGCGCAATGCTGAAAAGGAACAGAGAAAGGGGGCTGGAAGTAGTTTAATTACTGAGAGAGCTTGTTTTGTGTACGGTGTGATTGCTTCCTATGATACAGTAACTTCTCTTTCCCTGTGCAAGCATGGTGTTTCTATTTATCAGGATGAAACTGAAGCAGCAAATTAGAGAGGGAGCAACTTGTATAGCTCTATTTGTAAGCAAATCTGGCAGTGTGTATGAAGGAGCAACAGTTCCTCTTGAAGGTATATTATGGATTTTCTCCCTGCAGAATTCCAGCTTTTTTGGCCCTTCATTTTCACTTCCTGTTCTTAATTAGCTTTTAAGATTGCCAAGTTTGGAAGAATTGGATGCTATTATTCCCATTTTATGGAGGGGAAAAAAAGATGCGGAGAAGCTTTTACTTGTGAACGCTGGTTGATGCCACTTTTGTAATACTGAAAATGTGCTAAGGAAGAAGACGGGGCCCGGTGGGCAGCGGGGCTGGCCCTGGCGGCAGGGAGCTGCCTCCGTTAGGCCCGGAGCTGTCGAGGCACCGCTGGCTGCGGGCTCTGGCTCAGCGCAGCAATGCCACGGGGTGCTGGAAAGATGCAGTCTGGGCAGGGGGCAGGTTCCTGGGCAGCACTGGGGCCTCTGGTGGTGGTGGGAAGGGTTCTGTTTACATTAGGTAGCATTTCTTTAATCACCTTTTCTGTTTAATTTTCTGTGCTTTGTGCTGCCTGCTAGGGATCGTTAAGCAATACTCTAGTTATCGCTGCATATCACTTAGTGTGCTTTGCTCTAATAAGCTTTTGTAAATAAAACCCGGAGAGATGAAAAGGCCAACGCCTGATTACGAGCTACCAATTTTGTCTCATTAAGTTCTTATAAGGGGAAAAAAGTAAATAGAATCTTTATCAATCTCATACACTTAGAGCGCTGAAGAGAGAGCTTTCCACATTCATTAAGGAGGATGCTGAGAATAGAGATGTGTTTCCAGGCGCTTTTGGCTTATGAAGCTGTTAAGGGATGTTTTACTGATGACCAGCCTTTACTTCAATCTAAAGATGAGAAGGCAAAGACAGAACCAAAGGAATCGTGAAATATTTATATGCAGTGGTTGGAAGGGGCCAGTACACAACAGTATGGCATGTTCACTCTTCAAATGTTTATATCGACAGTCTTCATGTATACTGAGAGAGGAATAACTTTCCTACTGGAACTTACTGCATTTCTATTTTGGTAGCTGTTGCATAGAATTATCACTAAATGTGGAAAAATGTAATACAGGAATTGTATGTAATTAGGTTGAGCTGATATCAGTCTGCTCATCAACAGGAACTTACCTGTCATTTTGTATTTCCCGATTTTTTGGGGGAAAAAAAAAAGAAATAGATATCACTTACCTCTCTCCATCTTTCATTATCCATACTTTCTTGAATTCTGTTATTAGAATCATCAGCTTAAAGGACAAAACTACTATTGTGGCCAATTGTTGTAACTATTTCAATTGACACATCCGTAAGATTTCACCAAGTAAAACTCGAGCCCAACTTCAGCTCTTACTTCAGGTCTTTATACAGAAAGCCTTCTTGTTGCAGGTGTTTCCCTAAAATTTAGGGAAATATTTGCACCAAAATCTGCAGTTAGCAAATGTTGGCCAACTCTGACAGACCCTGGAATTTTCATCAGCAATTTGAAATCTAGAAAATCTTAGTGGATTCTCATCAGGGGTAAGGCTAGTAGCCTGCATGTGAGTGCTTGCTTTGTTAGTTACACATTTCTTTTAATACATAAAATCGACCATTTTTGTCCTTTTTCCATTATACAGTCCCCTTTTATCTTGTACTTCCATACTCCAGCTTCAGTCTTTTTCCTTCCTTCATGAAGCCAAGCAATTCATTCATCAGGCAAATTTATGAAATAGATGAGTAGAGACGGCTTAGTCAACTCATTTCTTGTGGGCGTCATAGCACAAGCGGATGATTAAAAAAAAATAATAGCGTTTTCTTTTGGAGGAGATATTGTATGGAATTCTTCTTTGCTTTTCACATTTCTCAAGTTCTGTTTAGTCTTTTTTACCTAGTCTTCAAAGCTTTGACCCCTATCATTTCCGATCATCCTTCCTTTCATCCTGTTCAGGAACAAGAGCAATCTTCCCCATGGGGTACAATGGCGAGGAGCTTAACCTTTGCCCATTCTTTTAAATACTGAACCGAAATCATCCGTTAACATTAGCTGAATGAAACCTGCACTCCCTAAAACTGCTTGGCATTATTATATTGACATTTCTGACCTCTGCTGATATTTGAAACCTGACCATTTTTCTGGCGTGCTGTTCTCTGAAAGCTGCTCTGATGCACCGCATGTGAAGCGATCTTTAGCCCCAGGCTGCTCGGGAGCTGCGGTGTCTGCGAGGCAGTGAGCTGCTGCCCAGTTTGGAAAGTGGAGCACTTCGCTTTGTCGTGGTGGTGGTTCCGCTGGGTCTCCTGCGCTCTGATCGCAGTGCCGCGGCTGGGCTGTCCTCCTGCAGCCCGTGCTTTTGTCGCAGCTGCAGCTTCTCTTCACCGTGTCTGCTTTTCTCCATGCCCGTTGGACTCTGCGGTGCCATTTGCATTCTGTTCGTAGGCTTGGATGGTGCCAAGATGTGCTCAGCCAGTGCAGACTGTCTCGAGCTGTAGCATGCGAAGCCGATGCTACAGAAGCATGGCAAAGGGTTTTGCGAAGCGATGCGGCTGTAGGGTCTTCTGTGACTATTGGTGCTCGGGGTCTGAGAGGGCCTGGAGGGCCTGTCCTTCCACTGCGACTGCTGTTAGGTCCTCGCTGGGGCTGCCGTGCACCAGAGAGAACCTCTGGCTGAAAGCGAGCTCGGCGGCTGCAGCAGGAATACAGATGCTCCAGACGTGCTAATGGCAAAGGCAAACATGCAGGTGTCAGACTTAAATATGGCTTGTGAAGTTAAACAATACACAATTTTAATCTACAGGCAACTTGATTTAAGGTTTTTCTTCTTTAATAAAAAGTGTTTGCCAGAGTGTAGTGCCCTTAACAGTAAATGCAACAGCACCACCTTTGGGTCCTGGAACAAAACGCACTTTGAGCCACAACTTTCCCCCTGTTTTTCTGTGTAGCTGACTTATCTGCTGCATTGATGAAGATTTAATATGAATAGTAAAACTGGGGAGGGGGGGAGGAACTGCTGCAGTACTGAGGTAGCCTATCACAGGGTAGAAGCAATGGCAGGTCCATAGCTATCATATGCACGATGCCTGGATGCTGGTAGTTGGATGGTAAGCACGGAATGCAGAGACAAATCCAGACTCTGTAGGCAATATCAGGACCTAGCGTTAGGCTAGGGTGGATTTTTCCACTTCTAGTTCTTATTTTTGCATTTGGTAATAATTCATGCTAATGTTATGCATTTGACCAGAAGCATTGTAATTAGAGAGACTAGCTCAATGAATATGAGCCAGGTATTTTTTTCTGTGGAAAGAAGGTTTTGAACCTTTTATTTTTGGAATGTGCATGTCTGAGACTGCGTCAGATGAGCGCACGTGGCTGTGCAAATACACAAGCGTTGTGTATGTGATGGCTGTTGACAGGCATGGCTGAGCACCTGCACCGAGCTGCTGTATGTGCCTGCGTGGGCAGGGACAACTGGCAAGTGGCTGTTGCAGCACACGCAGCTCCCATCGCGGTGCTGTGCACGTCTGTGTGCTCCCACTGCTACGCTGCTGTCTGGTTGTCTTTGGATGGCTGTAGCTAGAGGTGGTGCTTGTGTGTGCAAACGTATTTGTTATGCTTGCTTGATGATGAGATGCCTGTGTAATCGTGTACATGAGTGTTTGCACAAATACCAGTGAAGTTAAAAAAAAAAAAAAATCCAATAAAAGTAATCAGATACACTTGTTGTCAGTGCATTTGGGAAGTGAGATTCGTGACCAGAACAACTTCTCCCCCTGCAAAACAAACAAACAAAAGCTCCAAACAACCAAGTAAATGAAGTGAAAATGCTTTTGCTTTCATATGTGGAAGGTGAAATCTAAACCTTGTTAGCCCCTGCTCTTTCCCATAGTCTAGGAGACTGGGAACTCGCTAATCACAGGGAGATAAACCGGAGGAGTGCTGCTAACAAAGCTTCAAACTGACAGCAGGGTTTGACAGGGTTGCTGTGCTGCTCTGTTGAAGATCTTTAAACTTCCAGGGCCATTATCCTCTCCTCTGACCCTGGGGGAAAAAACCCTACCAGATATCCATATGTGCTGGCTGCATGGGTCTCACTTAATTGGACGTACAAGTGTGCTGAGGAGCACCTGCCATGGCTTGATGGACTAGCTGCGCGGTTTTCACATGTTGTCTCTGCTTTGATGCGCCTTTACAGAACAAGGGAACAGCTTGCGCTTGTGTCCATCTCCAGGATGGCTATCAGCCTCGTCTCGCACTGAATGCCAGTCAGAAATCTCCCCTGGACTCCAGCAGGCTTTAAACCTGGCAGAATCCTCTGATGTAGGTATTCGTGAGTGTAAATATTGCCCCAACCTTGCAGTGCCCACAGGATCTGCAGATTAGCAACCTGTGGAACACCCCTTTGCATTTCATGTTTGCATCCAGTCTTATGAACTGATCCCTTTACACCGAGGCTTGATGCGCCTGGGGGTACAGTCCTGCACAACTATTATCTTTCCGTCTACTTAGCTCTCAGCAAGGTCATTTCCTCACCTTTCTTATGTCCTCTGTCGTTCCCTCTTCCCATGCTTGCTTTGATGCAATTGATTTCATTGCTGTTTCTCAAGTCCCCAAAGGGTTTTTCTCAGATCCTGCCAAACATGCTGTAGTCATGCACCTCTTAACATGTGCCAGCCTGGCTCTTGTTACAACCCTTCATTTGAAAAGGCTCCGGACGTAGCACTGTATGCAAGTGTAATTTGAAGTATCTATTTTTATTTTTTTTCCATAGCTCACTTGCATGCAATGCAAGTGAAATGAAATCAGTGAAGTGGGATTTGACCTATTCATTCCCTCTCACATCTCTTGGAGCCAACAGTAAAAAAGTGAGGATGTGCCTATCCACAGCCACAAAAGGAGATCAGCTCCCTGGGGTAAGAAGGACAAAGCCCAGATCTGTATGGCTTCATCTTATGCTACCACTGCTCTGTACGCTTCCCATGGGTTCTGACACTGGAAGACTGAGCACAGCACTGATTCCACAAAAACTTGTCTGATCTGCACTGTGGTCTCATCCACATGTTGTCAGACCCCTCTGAGTCTTTTTGAGGCACACAGAGTGCTTTTAACCACAAGCAGCTCTTGGAGCGAGCTGCAAATGCAGAGCGGCGTTTGAGATCAGCCCTGGGGGATCTTGCTGCATGCACCTTGTTCTCCTCGGGGAGGTCTCTGGGGCAGGGAGAAGCCATGCATTTCCATACGTGAGTGGAAAGCACCAAGCAGATTTACAGCACTGCACAGATGATTTAAGTCCCTGTAAAAAAATAATTGATAGCAGTGTTGAGCCGTGACACAGTCCGGTCCCGCCAGGTGCTGTGACTTCCCTGGGGAACGTGATGCCGCCAGCTCTCTGACCGTGGTGCTTGTGCCCTCAGGGAGGCATGCAGGTAATTTCTGCAGATCAGGCCCTTCATTAGTGGTGCTTTCAGTTCATGTCCGTTAGAACCAATTATTGGCTGAATTATCAATAAAGGGCAGCATGGTGACAGCAGTGGGTGACCACACGAGCTAACAAGCAGATGTCTTGAGAGAGTTCCTTCGGAGAAAGGGAGGGAGGAAGGAGCAAATGTTGCTGCTTCCATAAGATTTCTTCAGGGGAAGAAAAAAAGAAAGCAAATGAAGTGGAATAAAAGCTGCAAAATGGAACCCCCCCCGACAGTTGGCTACTGAATATAGTTTTTCATGTAGAACCAAGAGGGTGGTTCCTAACGGGAGTGGAATGAGGGGCACACAAGTGTAGGTTCTGTTCCAGGGAGACTTCAAAGAATATCTTGAATTGAAGAATTTGTGCGATTAGCTGGAATCACACAAAGATGCACAAACAACCTTGCAAAATGGCATAGAGCAAAAAGGAGAAAAAAAAATCCAGCACTTCAGTGTCTGATGCTATTTTGTCTTTTGATGTTTGTTTTCTACACAGTGCCAGCAATTTCTGTCATCTCTGGTGCATGTTGCCAAGTCTATTATTTGGGATGATTCCTGCTTTAAATATTTTTAGCAGTAGCGGATCTTTAATCATGGGGAGATTGTTTTCAGGAATTATTATTTTATGTGCATCCAAAAGCAAATCTGAAGGCCTGATCCAAAAGCATTTGTGATCGTTTTGTAGCCAGGAGACAAAGTAGGAAGGATGGGGCAACTCGCAGGCCGTTGAGGAGAAGGGTGTTTCATTGGAATGAAGCAACTGGGCTCTGCCCTCTGCTGAATCCTCGGGGTGCTTTTGACTAGTAGTGATAAAATCAATCTGTGACCAGAGAAAGGTCCACCCTCTGAAATCTATGGTAGTGGCAATTAAGTATTTGTCTGCAGCATGTTTCTGATGAGCTAAGTAAATCATAAATACAGAAAAGACTTTCTAATACTGCAGTATATCTACTGCTCTTAAAAGAAGCAATGATTTTTGATGTTTGAGAGTTAAATACCTAGCTGGTATACGTCTCTGTAGTTCCATTAACTTCAATAAGGAAGTGGCAAGCTGGAGAGCAGACAGGTAAAATCGAGCTTGTTTTTTCCTATTTCATTCCTAAGATCCTGGAGTAAAATAGTCCTACTTTGAAAAGTCCCATTAAGAATTTAAGAGCCATGTCTTTGGAGCTAAGTGAGACATTGACCTTGAATTTGTTCCCCGTATGAGGTAAATCTCACCCAGAATACATTGGTATTTGAGTATAAAGCTTCCATGAATTTTACTGCTGTCTGTGTGCGCTAAATGCCTTTAACAATGCAACCTCAGTATGAGAGGCTTGAAGTTTCAGATGATAAGCACATAAAATCTCAGATGATTATCTGAATCAATTTTGGAATGTAAAATTAATATGAAAACTTAACAAGAGCACAGATTTTCTAACAGCTGCTCTCCATGACACCTATTGATTATTATTTGTATTAAGGAAGCACCTGTAGTTAGTGGCCTACTGAAATTAAAGCCAGGCGTTTTTCGTACTTGTGCTTAAAATCCCCAGCCAGGATTTACAAACTCAAACACGTACACAATGTGCGTTCATAGGGATTTCTGCTACTAGTGAAGCAACAAAGAGATTGAGTTTGTACCAGTAGACATCAAAAACCTAGACCAAATCAACTTTCAAAGTAGATTAATTACATGGCATTAAACCATGGTGTGGACAACCTCAGGCAGCACTGAAGGAGGTGTAATTGGGTTCAGGTGTGGAAGCATGACAGCCGAGTCCGAGCTCCGCAGTGCTCTGAGCCAGCGGCTGCGCGCTCAGACCACTGTAAGGCACAGGCACAGCCGAGCTGGCGTGTCCCTTCCCCGTTAGGGTGGGCGAGGAGCACGCAAGCAGTTCTGATACGAAGTTAAGTCAAGGTAACTCGATTGCTCTCAGTCTCTCTAGATGGAATTAAAATCACTTCAGCTAGGAATGCGTGTGTCCCCATGAGGCTAAATGTGTTTTAACTAAATCATTCTAAATTCATGTCATTAGTTAATTAGGATCAACCTTCCGAAGTATCTCAGTGTTTCTCAGGAGGAAACCCTGGACAGAACAAGGAGACACGCTCTAACCAGCTCACTTGCTAGCCAAGAATGTCTCTTCTGCCATTGCAACTGGATGTTCTTCCATGGTATGTTTTGGTATTTTGCTTTCCTAGCCTATTATGAACAGAACATAAAACGAGAAAATAAGGAGGAAAACAACTCCACAGAATCCTTTAGGCCTTCCACACAGCAAGCTGTGGCTCAAGGTCCAGTCTGGGTCCTGTACAGACACAGCAACTGGTTCTTGTTTTAGCCCAGGGTATGTGGCCCATCCCTGGGTTCTGGTGCTTGCTTTGGCCGTGTCGCTGAGCACAGCTGTGCTTCTGGCTTTCCCAGAGCTGTCAGCTCTGCAGAGCACTGCTTCTCGGCCCCGAGCTATTTGACACTGGGATGCTGCCAGCCCCGTTATGCAGTACGTGCGTGGAGCTCTCTCAGTAATGGTAATTTGGGCAACACTGTGATCCTACTGCTATGAAAATCCAGGGAGTAGTCTCAGAGCTGCCACTGTCTAACAGGAGCTAATCTTTCCCAGCTAGAACACCGTCTGCTTGTGGCTGGCTGTTTTACCTCAATAGAAAACTACAACAACTGACAGGACCACATTAGTTACAGCAAATTAGCTTTAGTAGCACTTGTAGACAAACATGCAGACAGTCTCTGAAGGAGTTTAGCTGCTGCTTGCTGACTAAATCAAGGTGGGATGGCGTGTGCATTCCCGTACCTCGGTGTGGTACCAAGGCTCTGTCTCAGCTCAGGGCAGCAGCCTGCACCGTAGTGCTGAGGCTGATCTGGAGAGAGGCATTGCTCAAAAGGAATTGCAAACCAGAAGAGTAATTCCTTGTCTCTTTTGCAAAAATATGTAGGAGTCGTTTCATTCTGAGTTATTACAATGTGTGCCAGTCAAAGGGAGTGTGTGAAGCAGGCTAAAATGAGGCATATCACATTTCTGTTATTGCTATTGTTGCAATCTAGCGTTCATTAACCAATTCCTCAATGGCTTAGATATCTACCTGCCTCAGGAAATTACTAAGTGTGACTGAGACAGTCTTCTGGGTAACGTGGGTTCCCATCAACTCTAAGTCAAAATTAAATGTATGAGGGAGAGTTTAAACTTCATAAATCTTATATGCTGGATGGTTCCAAACATGCTTATGCCTCACTTAGAAGAAAGCTTAGAACCGAGATAACCTTTACAAAAGTGGATTTGGTTGATCTCATAAGCATGTGGGGGCAAGGACTGTTGTTTTCCTTTGTCTTCGTAGCATAATCATCTTGTTATATCTGTAGACACTGCCGAAATAAACACAATAGCATCTAAACATGCCGAGCCTGGAGTACAGGGCCTGCCCTGGGTCAGCACTGAGGTGCGACGGAAGAGCTAGGAAGAAAAACAACTTTCCTTGCTTGAATAACCATCTGATGCATATTTGTTGTTCAGCCCTGCAGAGAAACAGTATGTGAAGTATCATTGGTATCTCTGGGCCAAAGTGAGTATATTTCAAGCTGAATGTTAAATCCCAAACATAATCATGCACTTAAAATCTAAGGTGCTATATACATGTGTCGAAAAGATGACTCTAATGAAATTGGCCCCAAGAGCATAATTCATAATTCAGTATTCATTAGCCTCCTTGCTGTCATGATTGTACTAATCCCAAGAAGGATGCAGAGGGAGACAGCTGAGGTAATAATGCAAGTGATCTTCATTAAAAAAAAAAAAAGCCTTCAAAATTTCTATTATAATTTTGGGCTGACATGAAACACAAGTATTAAATACAACAAACAACCCCAAAGCAAACCTGTAATGAATCAAAGCATTTCATTTTCAGTTCCTTCTTCCTTTTTCCTTTTGTGACTTAGCAGTTTCTCTGTGGGTGTTGCAAATGCAAGCAAGTGAGAAGGGCTCCAAGAAGGAACTACGTTGTTTGCAAATGGGCTAATAAGAGCGTGATCCGTGACTTGGCCGAACCCAGGGCACTCCTGTAACAGAGCCAGTTAAGTACGCTGCTTAAACAGTCCACCAGGGAAAGGACTGGTCTGGTTGCTTTACCAGGCAGGGCTCTGATACCTGTGAAAGATTTCATGGCCAGCTGTGTTTGGAAACACAGCTTGCATCAGTTTTGCAGCTGTCCTGCAGGAAGAGTTCCTGGGCCTGACAGCTCGGGCAGGAAGGTTTGCGACATGGCAGACAGCCCCATCATGGGAGAAACCTGGGGCTGGAAGGAGGGGTCCTGCAAGTCTGTTGCAGAACCAATTTCCTTCGTTACACCACTGTTGCAAACCGAGGCTTTCACAGAAAGCTGGGGCCGTCTGCTTCTCTGGGAATGCCACACACCATTTGCTTTTCATTCTTCCCTTGTTTAAATCACTTCAGGCTTCTAGTTAGGAAACAGACCTGTAAGACAGCAACCGATCTCCCAGCACCAACAGCAGATAGCTATGTAAAATTTACTGAGCAAATACTTCTTGGATTGCAAGCTTTTAAGGATAGGCAGGAGATATTCAGTCTCCAAAGGGATTTATAATGTTGCTGGTTTTTGTGATTCCATCAGTACAAGTCTCTCAATATTTACTGTTTGTTCTTAAGGCTGCATTTGTTGCAGAGATGTGATTACATGTGAATCTCGGCATTATGCACTTGTTTCTTTGTAAAAATGAATGTTTTCTAACCCTTGTGGATTTAGAGAAAAAATGGAAAATATGCCTTGCCTATACCCTGGGGCAAATAGAAAGAAATCCAAACTCCAAGTCTAAAGATATCCCATAAATTTAATCAGACTGCATTTTGAATTATGCCTTTGGTGCACGTTAGCCGTAGTTGATCTGTGTGCTGCCTCTGTATCTCAGTTTCCCCATCTTTATTGTGCCTGAGGCAGATTGCTGTCTTGATAGCACTGTGACCACTCCAGAGGAAAAGTTCTGTTGGTTATTAAAAGTCACCACTCAGATGTAAATTCCTAATTCCTGGTGGTTTATGTATGTTTATAATGTTGCACCAGGGGAATATGATTCTGAATCTCCAGGACTCGGTGTTTGCTTCTGCGCTGTGATGGGGTGGGGATGCAGCAGTGCAGTTTCAGCCATTTTCTCTCCCACCACAGCCAGAACTGCCGGTGTATGGAAGCTTCTCAGAGATGTGCTCCCCGGTCCGTATTTCTTCCAGCCACGGGGCCGAGGCAGGTCCACCTCCTGGCTGCTAGTACCCAGCCTGCTCGTGTGCTAAGCCACAGATCTTTTTACCCTCTGGCATTCCAACTATCTTCTCTAATGTAATTAAAATGGTAATTATTCCTCATCCAGAACATTTTTGCTTACTTATGGTCTGTGGAAATATTAAAGTTGATTAAACACATATGCTGCTGGTAGATAGCTCCTCCAATCACATATGGAGTGATAAAAGGTTAGCTAAGGGAGGACAAAATATAACACAATACTCTGCTAATGCAACAGAAAGGGCAACTGAAAAATGCTGAGTCTGTAGCAGTGGGAAGACCACCTGTATTCAAGAAAAGACCTCTTTGCATGAGGTAGGGCTGAGGTGGTGGTGGGAGCAAGCCTACAATGCCTTGAGGCAGCAGGGAGAGCACTTCTGTCCTCTTTACCTGGTAGAGACCAAGTGTTTGTACCGCCGAAGCTTGTCATTCAGCCAGGGGGCAATCCTGATGCTCTGCCCTCACCGCGTATCGGTGCAGTTACTTTGCTTGGATTCAGGTTGTCCGTGAGGTGCGTGTTCTCGGTTCTGAATGAAGTGCAAATGCAGGGAGATGTCATATGCAGACAGATGCCAGACAGATCTGATCTGTCCATCTGTCTGTGTATGTATCCATATGTCTAGCCATCCATTTATTCCTGTATTTATTTGCTCATCTTACATATGCCTTCTCTCAATCCCGATAGAACAAGTGGAATCAGAGAGGCGACATTTCTAACAAGATCGCTTCCCTGCACACAAGCAGTTAAGCGAGGCCCGGGGTGTGCACACAGCTACCCCTGTGTGACAGCGCTGCTCTGGGGCCGAGAGCAGCTCAGTGTCGGCACCAAGGGGCCCCGCTGCTGTGATGCTTTTTTGGCTCAAGAGCGTCTGCGTGGGCACTGTACGGCTGCCCTGCACCCATCTCGGGTGCTGCGGTGTCCCAGCACCTGTGCACTACAAATAAGCGAGAGTGGAAGTCTGTTGCAGCTTTGGGCCTGAAGAACATCGTGGGGAGAAGTTTGTGGGCTTCTGTGGGTAAAGAAAAGAACTTCAGTCTCCCAGGCTTTCAAAGAATTTTATTTAGCTAGTACGAAAACTAATACAAAGCAAAGCTTTGTATTTTCCTGATCTAATAGACTAGATGCAAACTGCTGAAGGTGGCCACCTTCCTCACCACAAATATATCATTATGCATCTTAAAAGCATTAGTAAGGCTGCGAGGTGAAGGGGACAGAAATAGCACTTTGCTTTCACGATGTAATTGCCTGTATTCTATCTGGGGAAGAAGTGTGCTTTTTCTAATTTGCAGAAGTCACAATCTAAAATGCTTTAAAACGTATTTCTTTTCTTCCCTTTTCCTCCCATGGAAAAAGTGCTGAGGTAGATTTTCCCTCGCCCATAAACAGGATGCATTTTATCATTGTGGTAGGTGCGCTGCAAACCTTTGCAAAGAAAGGAGTGGAAGTCAGAGAATGACAAAAGCTTCACAGATTGAATTTGCTCCTCTGTATACTGGAGGGAAAGAATAGGAGCATGTTGGTACGGAATGAGGTTTTTGATCATATGAAAAAGTGCAGGAAGCTGCAGAGGTAGGGGCAAATTTAAAATAACTAATAACTAACAAAAAAAAAACTTCTTTGGTACATGCTTTTTGCTCAGAGCTTATTCCCTTCTAATCACCACCTCTGACTACTTGCTTTTCCTCTGCTGCTGTCAGCAAAGTTTCACAAAAGACCCAGGTTCCTCTTCCTGCTTCTTCAGTGACAAGGACAACTTACTTGGGCTGTATTTTATAAGACTATGAGCTGCTGAAGCATGAGTTTGCCCACCTTCTTGACCCGTGTTTTCTGCCCACATAGGCTTCTGTTAGCCTGGCTGTCTCTCAGGGCTGTTTATTTTTTAAGATATGCCTGCACGGTGCCCAGTACAAGGTTTAGGTCCATGGTCTACAACTGCAGCTGCAAATAACAAATATCTAGCTCTTAGAGCTAGGTGTTTTCCTCTTGCATGAGGATTTGCCTCTGCAAGATTTATTTTCCCTTTCTAGGAAAAGCCATGGAGGACTTTTTCCCCCCTGCAGAAGGCCATGGCAATCCGTGAGAAGCACAAATGTAGGAGTCCTGCCTGTAATTTGGTTGTACACCCAAGATCTCCAGGCCTGAGACTGTTTAGATGAGATCTCACCTTTGAGCCAGTTCTGCATGTTCCTGCCCTCCCCGATGCTTTGCCCATCAGTGGCCACAAATGAGTTTCCCCCTTTCCCTCAGATGGGCCCTTGCAGGACACATGCTCTGGCTTTCTGACTCAGCCTTTGGTTAAATTGAAAACTCTTCATGACCATCTATCTTGCTCTGGTGCACGAATGGGTGATGAGTAGATCCTATTCTAGTTCATCCTCTGCCCATCCATCATCCGCTCTGCCACCTGCTGTCCCCGTAACGAAGGGAACAGAGACAGATGAGAGAGCTGTCCCGACTAATGGACAGACTGACAGACGGATATACCCCTGGGTTTCGCTGCCTCTGCACCATTTGAATAAGGGATGCATGGAGGTAACTGAACCAGTTACAGACAGGAGAGCCTTGTAGCTCCATGTCACACTAATGCACGTACAAGGAACCTGTGATTGAAATCTGGGCAAGCCTGCAGTGGCCTTTGGATCAAGCTTGTGTTCACAGAACGACATCTACAGCAGTGATTGTACTCGGAACTCTTAGGGCAAGTAGATCTCAAAGTGGTTTGCAAAAGCAGGTTCTCTAGTACGCTGTCCCTCGTGCCACCTTGGTATGCCAGTCATGCAACAGAGATGATCAGAAGTATCTCTGGCAGCCTCCTCATTTATGATCTCAGATCAACACTGCCTACAACGGGGAGAAGCTCTACCCTTATTTCTCTCGTCAGAGAAACTGGGACAGCACTACTCACTGCCAGCCTTCTTTCTCCCAGAGAAACCACTACTGAGTTTCTCATAACCCAAACAAGATTTGCTCCTGTGCCAAGACAACATGTAGGAGGAGGTGCGAGGGCACCATCTGGAGCCCCTGCTACAGTGGTATTAGCAGCGACAGCTAACTGCAGTGACTTGCAATGAAAGCGCTGTTTGGTTGTAGGAGGGAGAAAGGGAATTCGTTGTGGTGCCGGAGGGGGGAGGTGACACTTACAAATTCTTGTCCCAGATGCCAGTTCCAGCAAGCAGTGGCACAAGCTGAGAGCAGAAGTTCCCAAACATTTATATGGCTTCAGAAAGTTGCAGTAGGAATTTCGGCTTATTCCCATCCTGCAGTCTGGCTTTCTCCTCCTGTGGAGTTATTTCGGGTCGGCTCATGCCGAGAGCTCCCTGCTAAAGACTGCTGCTCTTGTCAGTGCTAATGCACACTGACATACTAGAGAATCTCCACCCTCATTTAACTTGACAGAAAATATTGCACTGTTGAGGCAATAAGTTACGTTTATAAACTCATCTGTCACCTCCCAAGCAATGGGAAGGGGTGGGGATGCAGAGTCTCTGAAGTCTTTTTGCTCAATGGGTTTTTGAATGAGGCAGAATGTTTGTTTGTTTAAAAGTTGTTTTGGTTGTAGAAAACCCAAGAATGCATGCTTAGCTTTTTGGTGCGTACCGATTTCCTGGAAATTCCTTGAAATCAAAAACCGTTGTCCCACCCTCACCCAGGACTTCATTGCGTCTCCACACAACCTAGAGATGTTACGCCAGCTGCGTGCAGGACTGTCTTGTGTTTATCTCGTGGCTGTTACCAGGAGGATGCAGTAACCAGCACGGCTGCTGAGGGATCGGAGAGAACAACCTGGTAAGACAGCAGATGGCATCCCCGTGGTGCACGCAACTCGGCTGCAGATTGCCAGCGCTCCTCTTCCAAGCGAGCTCTGCCCAGTGCCACTGGCAGCTTGCTCTATGGGAAGGATGTGTGGTCAAGGCATAACATAAAAGCAGTAAAAATCCGTCGCAACCTGCTGAGCCACCTGCAGATCACAGAGAGTGTCTGATTATATATAAAACCAGGCCTGATGAGAAGCTACTGCATTCAAGCTGTGCTGGGTCCATTAGAGACATGTAGCTGCCTCCCCAGGTGGGAGCGAACACCTGATTAACTCTGGTATGCTGTTTGGGAGATCTGCAGAGCCCTGGGAAACGAGAGAGAGACAAAGAAAGGGATCCATGGTCAATAATTAATTGCCATCCTCAGTGTTTTATTGAGACATGATTACACTGTTCCAAAGCTGCCTCTTTTCTCTTCTTGTTCAAGCTTTTTCAAGCTTTCTGCCCATCAAATCCTTTTTCAAGCGAGTGTCTCAGCGATGGCTATTTTCAGCCCTGACTGAGTACCCAAAGCTATAATAAACACAAATATCTTCCAGCCTTCTGATCACATCCAGTATGAAAGCCACATGAACACTAATTGTCTCCCTGTGTACTACTTCTGGATGCTTTACACAGGCTGTGCTGAACTTACCAGCTTGTTTGGCACCATCCCGATGAAGCAAGTGCACTGCCAGTTATGCTTCTGTACATCTTTTGCCAGCAGATAATTAGACCTGTGCAAGATGGTCCTGGCAAATAATGATGCTCACCTGATTTAGCAGGAGATGCAGGTTATGTTCATCTCAAGATTCATGAACTTTTCAACCTATACAGTTCTCCCCCTACTTAGACGAGGATAACATCTGAACATCTCACCAGCATGGGTGCTTTATTCTACCTGTGCTGCCAGTAGCTGAATGAGGATTATTCCCGTTTTGTAGGAAGATGTGAATCATACACAGATCAAATGACTTAGCACAGGGAGTAGCTGGCGGGACCAGGAAATCAATCTAATTCTTATGATGCCTATTAACTATTTTTATTAACCTCTCTGAATCTGGATGTACATGGGTATCAGTAACCTTCTAGGGGCCTTGCTACAAAATCAAGTGAAACTGGCAATTTGTCAGTGTTTCGGGGTAAAATTACACATAATGTCCCATATGCACAGAGGATGGAAAGAGGCAAATTTCCCATTGCTGTGACGTGGATCTCTCCCGGCCCATCTTGCAGTACCAGGGTGCTTGAAGAGCTGAAAGCTTATTTAGATCGATGGGAACCAAGGACAGACAGTGGCAGGGGAGGCTGCAGTGGTTTTAATGTTGTGTTATGAATGAGGAAGGAGAAAGGTGCCTTTCTGCCTCGGCTGAAGGGAGAATGGGAAAAGACAGCTCTCTCCTTCCCTAAACAAACCCATCTGCAACACTTCCAATTTGAATCCAAATAATATCTGAGGTTTGGGATTCAGCAGCAAACTAGCTTTGAGTCCTTAATCCCAGTGCCTGATGTTTGGGGGTGTTGGGATTTGGAGCTAATTAATTCAGCCACCTGTAATTTTTGCTCAGATGTTCTGTCTGCCTCTTCCTTAGATATATCATATGGTTTGGAAGGCTGCAGACAATGCTGGCCTGAATCCTAATCCCTCATACTGCTTTTTTCAATCTTTCCCTTTTTTAATGCTTTTTCTTGTTTCTTTTCTTCCATCATTTTCCTACAGCCATCTCCCTCTTTGGGTGCCTACTTGGGGAAAAAACAAAAAAACAAACATCTGATATTCAGTAAGTGATTTGGCTCTGCCCAAATGGAGCCGCTGTGTTCCCTTCAGGGCTGTCTGCAGAATGATGCTCCCAGCGCCGATCCCAGTCTCCCTGGCTGGTTTCATTTAAGCACAAAAGATTCAGTGCTGACTCTTCCTGTTGGGAACAAGGCTTCAGGTGATAAATATTGCAAGATCTAGAAAGCCCAGGAGAGCTGTCCTGATTTCATTCCCTTGGCAGTGAAAGGATGGAAGAAGAATGAAAAGATAATTAGTTTGGAGTTTTCAGAAATGAAATGGAAAAGGTTAGTTCATTGCTTTCTAACGCCAAGTGAAAGCTTGGGCTTACCCTGTCCAGACTGCGCGATTCTGCAGCCAGGGAATGTCGTCTTGCTTGTTCACAAAATACCCTACACTCTTCTGTTCCTGTAAAAATAATGCCTTGTGATAACTAAAGCTGGAGTCAGTTTTCCCACATCTGTAGAGCCTGGAGCTGTTATTTTTTATGACTGCTTTTCATTTTACATTAGTGCCAAGCGAGCCTGGGAGCCTGGCTCTGCTGGGCGCTGCGGGCGCAGGCAGCGGGAGGCAGCTGCAGCCCGAGGCCTCCGGCCAGGAGCGAGCTCAGTGCAGCGGCTCTGGGCATCCGTGCAGAGGCTTAATGGCTTCAGCAGGAACTGAAGGAGCGTGTGCCTCCAGATCTTATCCAGGACTGGAGGCTAATGGGTACACGGAAGAATGAAGCGGGATGGAAGATGTCAGAGCAACAGGAAGGAGATAGCGTTATTGGATTGGTTACCTTTACATCCAGCTTTTAGGTACCTAATGCAGATGCACTAAACCAGTCAACAGTGCAAGGCTCATCTCTTCCTCTGCCCAGCCAGTGTCAGCAGGCTTGTGCGTTTCTGTGCTAGTCTGTCTGAATTTCCAAATCCCTACCGCTTTTACCTGGATTTTGTGAGGACAAAGAATTAGGCTTTGTGGGGTTTCCTAGTTAATCCCTATTTTCCCCCACTGTTAAAGATGCCTGGCAATTTTTGTCATACCGCTTTACATAAATTTGTATCAAACATAGATCATACAGCTGCAAGCCCTTCACGTGGGCTGGGAGTCTCTCTTGCAAATACGTCCTATTGCTCTTGCCTGATTTTAGGTGTGCCTGGTGGATTCAGGTGCGGGAAAAAAAAAAAAAAAAAAAAAAAAAAAAAAAAAAAAAAAAAAAACCTCCATCTCCTGTAATCCTAGCGAACAGAAGCTTATATTCTTGTCTCACGCAATCAGGCAGCAGAGCTATAGTTTCTGGTGCTGGCAGCTGTTCGTTAATATTGTCGTCCATGCTTGGATCCGTCTTGAGGACTCAGGTGGAGCACTTTGATTCTGGTCTAGTCAGACTGCTAATGAACATTGCTCATTTCCCTTGCAGAAATCTTTCCTTTGAAGGTACGGGGAGGCCACCCAAGTTGTTTCGATTGAAGTTCAAGGGACATCTGCAGTGGTAGCAACAAATAGGCCAAGAGGGCCCTGGAGCTCGTGGGCCATTGCTGTTTGAATGAGATAAAGTTAGAACTATTTAACATTCTTGAGTGTGAAATTAGAATGATCACATAATCTCCTTAGTCTCTGACTACAGGTCCAGCATGGGAATATGGATCTTAATTGGCGTTTTCTTATCAATAAACTCAAGTTGAGGGATTAAGGATAAGGCTCTTAATACAACCTGAATTTTTGGAAGATGTTTCTGATCTTCGTGTGGTCAAAGCAGCATTGCTGGTGCAGAGAGTGCCTGGGGAGGAGGAATGTAGGAGCATGAGCATCAGTTCTCAAGGTGTGAGTCTCTGCACGAACAATCGCACCTGTGCTGTTCTGTGCCTGCACACCTAGTGTACGGGCTGTGCAAAATGTCTCAATCACTGACAAGCAGGAAATGCAAATGCAGTGTTGCTTCATCTCTAGGTAGTTTTTCAGGCATTTTATTGGTATGACAGTGCTTTAAACTATGTTCCATAAAAAGGTCTGTGACCATGTGTATAAATACACAGAGGACTCCTGTTAATGTCTCTATTTTTATTTGCTATTTAAAGTTAAGTATATGGTTAAAAACTTTGCTGAACAGTGATGATAAGATGAATCCCCTTAATGCATACTAAGATCCATTACAACCATGCATTGTATCTCCTTTGTCTTCTCCCAAATACGGCGTCATGAATTACTGTGTTAATGCAAAACTCTTGCCATCCTAGCAGATGAGGAGCGGCAGGTATAATGCGCCATCGGCCCAGTCCCAGAGCCCCCGCTGCTGGCTTTGTCAGGGTGACCTGAAGCAACAGCAGGACATGTGCATTGGTGTGTTTTTCCTCTGATTAAGCACAAACACAGGGGTCCTTGGAGTACATTAGTGTGCAGGAATGTCCTCTGTGCAGCACTGCCTGCCAGCACACATCCGCGTCCATCTTCATTTACAGTGAAAGGCAGAGGTTTGTACCTTCTGTGGTAGTAAATTGGCAAAGACGACTGCAATAACCAAATCTGCAATTCTCTTCTGTTGTGGGCGCTCTACCTATTTGTTCCCTCCCTGTCAGCTTCAAGTTGCTTTTCTCTCTTTGTTATGTCAGCTATAACTATGCTTCTCAGCCCTCCTTCCCTGCTGCCCCCTGTTCCCTAGAGCTTTTCCTGTGAAATTCTTGTGTTTTGTTCTTTCTTAACTGCGGTGATGTCCTCTGCCTGACCATCAACCTTAGAAGCTGAACGGATGCAAGGAAATACAGCTATCGAGGGGGGCATTTCCATCGCCTTTCTCTCCCACCTTGCTGAAATGTCCGGGTTCCAAGCACGACTCCACTGACTCCGAGTCACAAGATAAATCCTCTCGTGAGCGCTGCAGAGCCAGCCCGAGCTAGCAGAGGTAGCTATGGAGCCGCCCGTATCTGTTTAACAATCATCGCTTTGCAGATGAGAGCTGTGCAGACAACCCTGAGAGCAGAGATGATAAGGCAAGCACCCCCACTTGTTTTCATTTTTCATGCTGTCGAGCAGGAAGATGGCAAGATTTAGCTATTGTGCTGTAGCGTAGTCGCACGCTGGGCTGCGTCTCCTCTCTCAAACGCTCGGTGCTGAAGGCACTTAGTGACTGGCAGAGCCGGAGCCCAGATGGTGGCCTCATCCAGCCCGTGAATTGCGGTGTGCCCTGTGTGGCTCTGCACCAGGCCCGATTTTCCTCTCGGACCATTGTATACCAGCAGTATTTACAGCTGTGTATTCCTGCCCTGTCACCAGCTGAAGAGTTGTACTTTCTTTTCTTAGCTTCAGTGGCTGAAAGGTAAGAAAGTGAAGAGGTTATTTTGTGCCTAGAACTCGGAGCAATTAGTTATTCTCGTTATACAGGTAGAAGTGGGGACGCTGGAGGGGCATGATTATGTGCATTGATGTCATTTATTAAGTCGGTGGCAAACTGGGAAAAACTCTCCTAACTCCCAAGACCAAATGGTATTAGACCTAGTGGCTTGCTAAGGCTTCTGTTGAGTTTATTAAAAATAGATATATAATTGAGCTAGGAGAAGACCTGTTTAAAACGAAAAAGGTGCCCTTTTTTTTCCCCATACCCTTGTGATTGCTCCAGAGTTTGTTAGTTATGGCTGCTATTTCATTGTCCCCCAAATTAGTGTTTCAAATTTTGGATGCAAGAAGAATTCTGAGAAAACCCCAAACAGGATAAAACCTCTTCTAGGTAGCCAAAACAAAGCACATCCTGCTACATAGCTAATTGCCAGCAAAACAAAAAAAGGAGATATTTGCACTGGTACACCATCAGTATTCCCAGGATAATCCATCCTCTGTGCTTCCCACCAGAGGAGATGCCCTGCAGAAAGCTACACACGCTGACTTTCCAGGGAGTCAGAATGCTGTCTAACTCGGCCACCAGTACTGTTCTTGGCACCACAGTGTCAAGCCTCCTGAAATTGCCCTGCTGCTTAATCCTCCATGCCTAGCATAACATGATGCTTAATTAAATATACCGTTTCCTCTTCCAAGTAACGTTTTAGGAATAAATGGAACCCTTGGCCTCAATGAACGGGCCATTTTGCGTGTAGTTATCGGAGTTGGTTTGCGAAATGAGCTGGCTGTGCTGCAGACGGTTGTTCTACCGCAGCTGTCAGAGCAGGCGCTCGAGTCGCAGAGGGTGAAGGTAGGGCTGCCCGCCCCGGGCCTCCTGCGAGCCCCCAGCAGGGTGCAGCCTGGGCACCTTCCAGCTCCTCCGGTACAGCACCGGCATGCGGCACAGTGCCCGGCACAGCATCCCAGCCCTGGCGGGCATCCGTGGTGCTGTGGAAGCAGTGGGGAGGAGTGAGTGCCGTGCCAGCACCGGGCTAGCGACCTTCCTGAGAGGCTGGGCTCAGCATTGCTCTAAAGCTGCTCCACATCCTTTGGCCTGGAGCCCACCCTGTAGACATTGCCTTAAATCCATCCCTCGGGTGCCAGCTGTCTGCGTAAGGACGAATCTCGCCAGTGTATTTACCATCCAGCTCCAGACCCTGAGGTCACAGGCTGGTTCCAGGGAGGTGGAAGTGTATCTGGGAAACTCGGGGTGCTCTGCTATGCTCAGGCGCTATCTGGAGCAGTTCAGTTCAGGAGGCTGCACTTAAAACTGCAAAATGGAGCAATTGGCTGGGGCTGAAAATTTCCTACAGCCTCGGCTGAGTGTAACGGATGTTTTCGAATCTCTCCATTTATCTTATTCTTAATCTGGTATCAATTAAAACAATTTTCCAAACTTTGATGGGTTCATTTAGAAACTACTCAGATAACAATAGAATCATTTAACGTCTCTTTTGTGAAGCTTTATTTGCCTGCACCTTCTTATCAATGCTTCCATTATTAAAGGGAGCTTGCGCTCTGTTCTCAGAGCTGGTAAGCTGCGGAGGATGCGGCTGGGGTACCAGCGCTGGCAGAAGGGGCAGAAGCATTTGTGGTGCTCTGCAGATGCTGCAGCAACTCCCAGCTGTGCTGAGAGCTTTAGTCAGCTGAGGAGAAGCACGTGGTCAAGTCCGAGGCCAGGAAAAAGCAGCTGAGGTATGGAGCCTTTGAAGTCTGAAAATTGGTTTTCTTCAAAAGGAAAAAAAGCTTCCTGTCAGCTTACAGCTACGCTCATGGGCAGTGGCGGCTTTCTGCTGTAGTCACAGTTCAAATCCAGACTGAGAGTTCAAGAATAAATAGCGCGTGGTGCTTAGTCAGTCACAAGGCATTACTTTAGGTCCATTTCCTGCTGGTCAGGCAAGGGGCATCTAATTGAATTGGCACTGCTGAGGAACTATTGCCCGTTCAGGGTGTCACAAACGTGTGCTGGTGCGAGGAGGCACGAGGCGGTAACTCGGCTCCTGCTGACACGGCCCCGGTGTGCGGCCGCCCGCAGGGAGGTGCGAGTCACGGCGTTCGGGCCCGCGTCGCTCCGTTTGCCTTGTATAGGGCTGGCAGGTCCGCTGCGTCTGCGCTGGGCTTTTGTTCAGTGCGGTGTGGACCCCGTTCCTCCAGGCCGTTGCACACAAGCTGCTGGGCAGGCAGAAATAACCTGCATCGTCTGCTGGCCTCGGGCAGTGCCCGGAGCTGTAGCGCGGGGACACCAGCTCTGCAGAGCCCCCAGATCCACCTTAGCATTTGATTCAATAACCGCGAATAAACTGCGGGAAGAGCTGACCTTCGCGGTGACCCATCCCGCACAAAGCTCCTGTTCTAGCTGAGAGCTGCATTTTTGTTTTTAGCATGAGTTTTAAGCACTCTAATTAAATCAGGGACCTGGTTTAATAATCCTGGTTGGCTCAGGCAGCAGAGACAGTTCGTTCACAGTTGCTTTATTAATGCAGCAGTAATCTCCAGGTTGGGAGTTCACTTCCTTATTCATTCATCCAAGTCTTTGGGAATGGGGAATAGATTTTAAAGCAGCAGCTTAGCTCCCGTTCTGGGCATGCTGTGGCTGGGAGGATGCAGCCTGCAGCACAGTGCACAGAATTAAGGCACGTGGGCAGAGGAGGATGGAAAGGAAACCGCACTGACAGTTTTCCATTGGACTTTTATATTATGCCATTTATATTTCCATGGCACCCAGCATAGCCCAGGTCCGTTAAGTCATGAATCTAAGCTCCTGGACACCCACTGCAATTATAACTCTATTGTCACCTGTTGATGGTTTAGAGCAAGCCTAGCAAAACCCTGACCAGGTTTTGAGTTGGAAATCATATTGTTCTGTAAGTCGTCTGTTCTGTAAGTATGTGGCTTTGGCTGTTGAACTTCCTGTACGTGGCCTGGATTAGAATTCATCCTAGCATCCTCCCTGTAAAACTGATATATTCATCCTATGACTGATGCTGTTTACACTCACTGGGGTGTAAACCAGGAGCCACTCGATTCAAATTGACAACTATACCGCATAAAATTTGGCATGAGCAAGAGGAGAATCAGTCCCCTGTGTATTTTCAAGGTGTGGAATGAAATGTGTTTCAAAATGGTGCATAATGTACAAGCTGGCAAGTATACAGGATAGTTTGATTTTCTTAGTTCCCTAAAATATATAAAAGGATAGAGATATAAAAAGAAAAAATATGCATTGCTCAATATGTGGAAACTATATAAAAAATGGCTCTGAGGCAGATATATTTTCTTAGATGACACTGGTTTCTTAGTAAAATATCTGACGTCTCAACTGCTGTAAATCACCATTGCTGTGTTGACACAAGTGAAGCTGCATTGATTTACGCCAGCCAATGATCTGGCCTTTATTATGGCCTTAAATTAATCCCTCCGGAGGAAAACAGGAGTTTGGAAAGCTGGGCTAGTTTGTTGTGCATGTGTATTCAGTCGAGATAACTTCCAGAAACTCAGATAAAGAAAAACATTGAAATGAGGCAAAGATGAGTAATTGACGATCATAACTGTGATTATAAGGTATAATTACAATTAGCTGCACAAGAGTGTTAATCATGAAAATAATTGTGTCAGCTTTTTCCAAAAGAAAAGAGAGTGTAATTAAGTGGCCCAAATGGGTGACAAAAACAGATCACGGGAGTACAGAGATGATGTTGCCAGAAGGGAACAGGAGCGTGCTTGGAGAAAAAGTCCACTGGATATTTGCTATTGCCCCTCAGGCCTTTCTGAAGTAAGGAAAGCGGGGAGCCAAGCTCTCAGCTCTAATAATGGGCTGTTTAGGCTGATTGAACCAATTTTAACACCACTAGAAAAGAGGGAGCAAAGGAATATCGGGGATACAGCAACTGGATCTGTGTTAGGTTAGTGCTGTCTTTATTTCCCTTGCAAGTGGGACCAAGATCCGACCAGTCCTCAAGCTGCCTCTCCTCTACCAGGCTCCGCTACCAAATGAAGCTTCTTGTTTTGCACCACAAAGAAGGCTTGAGGCGGCCACCCAACTTTTAGAACACATTTGTGCAGCAAGTATCTCATTTCCTATGGGTTTGTTTCAGCTGGCTGTACTGGGAGCTTTCTTTTGGTCCCTTCCCCCTGTTGCTGAGACAGTTGCTTGTTGCTCCAGCTGGTGTCGGGTGAATCAAATACCGCAGCCTCCCGAGCAGGTCATCGTGCCACAGGATATCTGTCAGGAAAGCTAGCCACCCATTCCCTTACACATACATTGTGAATTATAAAAGCTCTCTTCAGGGAGTGAGGGTGGCAGGGTCCTGTAATTTATCTTGCATGAAATGAGCTTGTTTGAATGGACTGGAAAAGCCAAGCCATTAATTTAGAATAGCTTCTGGACTCTGCAGAGCTGCAGTTCCATTCTGCACATCCACTGCAGTAAAAATTATGGGATTTTAATACCATTTCCTTTATTTTCTTTCATTTTGTCCTGCTGCAGATTCAGTGCTGGCTGCTCCAATTGCACGCTGCTGAATGCTTCTTCACCTCACCAGTCGCATGTGAACGATTGAGTAAGTTTGTTCAGTGTAAATCCTCTTCTTTAAAGTCATTAAAGTGTGCCAAGCCTCTCTAAGAGCCATTTGACAAACTCCCCCGAGTGACAAAGTAGTGTTTATTATGATTGTTATTACTATTATTATTTTTCTCTCAGCTCCATCTGTAATGTAAACACCATTATGTTTTAATTATCTGTTTGAAAAGGAGATTTAAAAGTGAATCCCGCAGGAACCTGGCCAGCATACACAATAGAAATCCCCTTGAGAGTCACTCCGGTCGGTGAAATCTGACATGGGAGGCATCAAAGATGCCCTGGCAGGAAGGGAGCTTAGTGGGCATGGCCATCCCGCACCCCCAGGCTTTTGTCCCATAGAAGTGGGCCCAAGAGCTGGTGGATCACCCCCTCCAGAAGGATGTTTTTCTCTGTCTGTTTTCAGCTGTATGTTAGGGGAAGGAAGGTACTGGAAAAAGGGTGGTTGTCCACCTCTGCTAAAGAGATTGTCACCCATTCCACGGAGAAGGGACTCGGGAACTAAAGGAGCATCATCCTAAAGGCGAGGGAGGGATTGCGTTGGTTGCCATGCTGCCTCGTCTCAGACCCGGTGATAACAAGCACGAGACCATGCAGGCAGCGTGCCTCCGCAGGTGCCGTACAGATCACCAGCTGGAGACCTGGTATTTGTGGCCAGCTTTTCAGATCCCTTTTTTCTCCCTTGCTCCTAAACCAGCTCTGCCCTGTCTTGCCCTACAAAGGCAACTAGGAGCCTCTGCTCTTTGCTGGTTTTCCTCCCCTCTCTTGCACACAGGAGTGTGTTTTAATGTGCAGGATTTGGAGGGGGCCACTTGGACTCGCCCCAGTAAAGGAAACAGGAAGGATAAGTCATTAGGACAGGTGACCAAAGGGCATGCAAATACATTCATGATTTAAAGATGCTGCTGAAAGGAAAGGCGCGCTCAGAGAGTGAAGTCATATAAAAAACAAGACAGGAATGAATTGTTGCAAAACCTGAAAAACACTTCTCTCGCTTCTTAATCTTGAAGTAAACTCAGCTTTGTGACCCCTTTTTCACACCATTGCATTGGGACAAATCTATTTGCCAGTCCTCCTCCGCAAAGTAATCACTCTGGTGTTTAATGTTCTGCATTTTCCATTATCGCTAATCTCCTCAAATGAAAGGCAGGAACCCAGGCTGCTCCTCTGCCTGTGCCAGCGCCAGCGTGTTAATCGCAGCCCTCCTGCCTGCCAGGGCCGTGGCAGCGGAGTCCCTCCTGCACAGCTGTCTGTCCCGGACCCTGCTGTGCTGAATGCAGTGAAAACACCCACAGGGAGGATGGACAGCAATGTGCAACGGTCTTCTGGACTGCAAAACTCTTCCTCCCCTTCCTGCACTCCAGAGACATCAGCAGTCCCCCAGGAGAAGCCCTGCAACGTGACTCGCGTGGACCGTAACACCTCAAAACTAAAGGGTTCCTACAAACTTGGCAGAGAGGCCCTCCTGCACCTTGCAAATCCACAAAGCTTAGAGTTCCTCTGGGAGGAATGACACTGTGAAGATGTGAGATGAGAATATTAACACCCCAGGGTTACCAAATAAAAAAAATTGGTTTTTAATAACCCTAACCATCTCTCCAGCTTTCATTAGGCTCCTCTTTGGCTTTATAGTGCTGGGCATGAAGAATATGAGGATTTGAAGAATTAACTGAGTTAATGAGGGCTGATTATTAATGTTCAGAGCTCAATAAAAAAGGGAGAGAGAGAAATAAAACACAAAAAATGAGCTGAAAATAAGGGTAATCTTTCATTTCCCCAAAATGAGATATATTGAATTATTGCTATACTTAAACTTGAAGCACCAAAGGAATGGAAATAAATACCTCCCATTAGCTATTGAAGGACCTGTGAAATTTGCTGCAAACAAATGTCCGAGTCAGGGGAGAGGATGATAATCAGGAAACAGTTCTGAAGACTGAGGCTTTGGGCAACTCCCGTTGGGCTGTAAAACGGCCTCTGCTTTGTGGCCAGATCACCAAAGAACCCAGTGCCACCTCTGCCCTGCCCAAGGATTGTAGGGGATCCTGGACTCAGGAGAACCTGGTCCATAATCAGAAACTGTTTGGGGGCTCAGTTCCTCTAAAGGTTCTAGCATCTGGTCCTGCAAAAGGCCTGTTCCCCTGCACCTTCGAATATCTGACCATTAGTTCCTCATCTCTCATGAGAGCTGTACAGACAGAAGTGTTAGTTCTCCCATGTGGTTAGGTTGCAAAATCTTCAGGGGAGGCATTGTCTGGGGAAGGCTGAACTCAGTCCAGGCCTGCCATCACAACTGCAGCGCAGACATCATGGTCTCCCCTCCATCCCAGTGTCCTAACCAGCTTCACCCTTACAGGAAAAGCAAAGCACTTAATTGTCTGCATAGAAAGAAGAAAATACAGAGTTGACTGTCATTGCTCCTTCTCCATGGGTGGGATCGTCCAGCATTGTCAGGGCTAATGGTAATTGATGTTTCCTTTCACACCTGCTCTCTTTCCTGCTTTATTAAGCCTCTGCAAACACTGCTGTCTCTGGGGAAACAGTGGGAGTGGAGGAGGAAGCCTGTGGAAGAGAACAATTCCGGTGGTTCAGCACAGCGTTTTGCTAAATTGCATTCGGCCTCTTTTGCAGAGTAATAAAGTGTTGTCTGAAAGGCAGCATGGAGTTTTAATTTTCTCATTGTCAATGGATGCTGTAATCACGTAATTAACAAAGTGCAGGAGATAGTCATTTAAAGCAAGCCGAGAAAGCCAGCACATGGAGCAGATGCTTGGGGGAGTGGAACAACTTTTATTTGTGCTCTTCTAGAACTGGAGACCTTTTTATTACCTAAAAGATGGAGGAATCACGTTTGGATAACAGGAGTAGTTACAAGGAGTGTGCTGTGTTTTGCTGTTTTATCCCTGTACTAACTTAAGCATTCCAGGGTTACATTTTCCCCTGCGTTGTCCCATTCTGAGGTGGGGTGCTCAACGGGGGTAGCTCCTAGCACCAGGGGTCGTTTCCCACTGACTTCAGGGGACACTGATCTCTGTGGCCTTGTGGCCCCAAATCTCACGCTGCTTTTCCTCCTGCAACTTCAAGGTTTCTCCCCACCCCAGCAGTCTTGGTTATATCTATTTTTCACAGCCACTGCGTTTCTACCAGAGTTTATTACTGGTTGGACAGAGCCCCGACTGCTTTATGTTACAACAGCGCCAGTGTTTTTTCTGTTCTGGTTTTGTGTTTTTCTCGGAAGCAAGCGAAGGGCTTTTTGGACCGAGTAGCAGCAGTGCCTCCCCTCCTGATGGAGCTGAGTGGGCGTTGGAGTTGTCAAGGCACCCGCACAGCCGTAGCCTGCGCGCGTCGTATCGGAGTAATCAGCAATCTTTGGGGAGACAGCAGGCGGTGATACGTGACCAATAACTCCTCGCACTCGGCGATCAGCAGTAGGCAGCCGATGGCTTTTTCTCTAATAACCCAGAGCACAGACCGTGGGCACAAATGTGGCAGCTGCATCCAGGCAGCTCCCGAACGTGGCCCTGGAGCCCATTCTGCTGCGAGGGCGGTGGCCCCGTGCCTTAGCCCTGGCCCGAAGTCAGATTTTCTCGAGCTGAAGACACTGGTGAGTACAGTGGTCTCTCCTCCCTTCCGCGCCAGCTCACCGCGTGGCTTTGGCAAGGGCCGAGACCACTTGAATATTTCACCGCAAACGCTGCCTGCCTGCGTGCTGCGTAAGTGCCCTCGGCTGCTCCATTGCTTGGCTGTGTGGATGCTGAGCATGGACCAGGTCTTGCAGCTGCTGGGGACAAGATCAGATCTGTCACAGCATCTCCTCTAAGACTGAAATTGGAGAGGATCAGACCGTGGTGTGCCCAACAGCCTCCATAAAGCATCCTCCTCTTGCCCCCACTCTTTCTGTTCATGTGTAGGTATTTTAGGGTGAGGAAATGTCATCTATCTGCAGGGAAAACTTTCTTCCTTGGTGGCTATGACCAAAAAAAGAGACAGTCTGGAGGAAGAAGAGAGGTACTATTTTTTATGCAAGAAATGCCTCCCTAAGTCTGGGAACCCAGTAAACAGTTAGAGCAATGGAAGGATTGTGGAGATTTAGAGATGCAAGAGTGCTGACAAAGGCTGAGCTTGGCCCATTTATCTCTCAGCCCCTCTCAGCATATTTAGCAGGAGCTAAGAAGCACCTCGCTAAATTGAAACAGGTGAATTTAAATGATGGCCTCTTCTGTTCTGGCTTTTTAATTTCACATCCCTTGGATACTCCTCTCCCTACTCTGAAATGTGGAGTCTTCTTCATCTCCAGAGATATATTACCTGCCTGTCTCCACCTTCACGCTGCTGAACTTGAATTTTTTTACTTAATGGACATTATGGCTTTGCTAACTTTAATTAGGAAGAGCTACCACCCTACAGGTTGCAGGCAGGGAACACAGACATTGGGAGGAGCTGAGGCCTGGGGAGTTGGCTTGCAGACCAAAGTGAGCTCAAGGAAACATTGCAGATCAGTGTTGTTCCTCCAGATGTTTGCTGCTGTGAAGTTCCTTTGACTATCAGGTCCCTTTTAAAAGTATTCGTTTGCTTTATACCTCATTAACTGAAAGAAATTGCCCAACAGAGGCCATAATTTTGTGCTCCTGACCTCTGAATGTTCTGTGCTTATATGGCTTTGAAGAAGCCATCAAGATTTGTAGTACTATTTATGGTATGATAGTGTTTACAGCCCCCAGCTGAGAATAAGACCTACAGTACTAGGTCTTGTACATACATTGTGAGAGATGGGTGAGTACGAGCTTATGGGCTTGGAAGCTGAGGGAGCAAACAGGCTGCAGGAGTGCACGGGAGGGCAGTGCTGGAGGATGGTTCGGGTTTCACACCCTGCTGTGGGTACCGGGGTGTCTGTCCATAGTAGGATTGAATGGAGCTGTGCTTGGATTTAGTACCTTATCCAGGCTTCGCTGTATACTGGGATTTAATGGGGAACAGCATTCGGATCATGTAAAGGTTTGAGACTGAGATCATTACTGGAGCTGCCCCTACAGTCACTGGAGGGAAGTAGTTGCAATTCTTGCATAAATCATCTCCAGCAGACAATGTTGATGCTCAATGCTACGCCCCTGAATAGTATGCGATGTGTATCCCTCGCTTGGTAGTTTGGCTGTGCCTCTCAGTGCCTCATTTGGTGGTTTTGGTGTAGGGCCAGGAACCAAAGACCTCCAGCATCTTGTTTTTACCCATAAGATCACATCTGTGCAAAATTGATGCCAGGTTTATATACAAGCACAAATGCACAAGCTCACTGGAGCGAATCCCAGTTCGCATGGGTGTAAATAAAAGGAATGTTATTTCTGTGTGCTGCGCACAGTCCCTGGTAAGATTTTTTCCAAGACTGTCACTGTCTGCAGTTGCCCTTCCAGATGGGAGAAGAGGAAACCTCACTGGCAGCTACAGCGCTAGCAGCAGTGCAGAGCTTGTTTCATCTGCAAGTCACTGCTTGCACAGCCCGCAGCCACCCACAACAGTAATTATTCACAGCTCTTTAAATTCCTTTTGTACTTCTCCACTGGAATTTTAAATCACTCCATCAGTTGTGACAGTTTATGAGGGCTGATGTGGCTCATCCTCTGGAACAGACAACTGGGGATAGGAGAGATTTTTCCATAAATTCCATTTTATTTTTCACCCTGTGTTTTCCCTGATCCTTAAGCCATTAAATATCAACTGCTTTCTTTCTTTCCTTTTTTTTTTTAAAAAGCCCAAGTTATTTTCTCATAACACCCAGTGTGTTCGCAGCTCCGCTACTCCCCCACAAATGACAGGCTCCATATTGTGCCAGGGAAAGGTAAATTGTTACGTGCATTTACTTCTGTTAACACAATAGCTGACAGAGTGCAGTCTCCTGTTTGAGCTGCCAGGCACCCATGTGATTTTTAAGCAGCTGTCACTTACGTACCTTGGAAGGATCAACAGCACTCTGAAAACGCAAAGATGCAGGGAAAGGTATTTGCTTATGTAGCTCCTGTAAAATGATGAGCCCTATTAATTAATCACTCCCCTTCCAGGGTAGGTGTCAGAATCAGACAAAAGCCAGTCGGTAAAAACAGGAGCATGAGTGTCGTGCAGGTGTGGTGCTGGCGGAACCAGCAAGAAACAGGAGGAGTTGAAGGAGCAGTGCTGGGGCCGGCGGCATCGCCCCACCGGGGTGTTCGGCCACGGGATGAGCTATGCCAGCGCTGACCGAGGTCTTACAGTTAAACTGTGACGACTGTCCTTAGCTTGCCCCCAGCAGTGTAGAACAGGAAAAGCCCTACAGAAAGGTAGCGGGCTATGCCAATTTAAAAATCACTGAGGTTTGGAATTTTAAAATTTGTTTAGGTGCTAACAGCTGTTGAAATCCATGGCAGTTAGATACCTAAAATCCTTTAAAAACAGCAGATCTTACTGAAAGTGAAGTCAGTGGAAAGATTCCTGTGGATTGCAACAGAAATTTGTCTCCGATAGAAATGTAGGACAGGATCAGGGAATGGTTTGCTGTGGCCCTGTCGGTTGCTTCTGACGTTACCCTACAGGTGGTCCCAGTCTCGCTGCATAAGCAAATGCAGGACAGGGTTCTTCTTCAGACAAAGGGTCACGTTCAGATGTAAAACTCAAGTAATAAATTGTTTCCAGATGCACAGCTAGGTCAAGGGAAGGAGTCAGCAATCCCTGGGCAGTTTTATAATCTAATTTCATTTCTCAAGTGTGTCAGTCTGTGGTTCATATAGTCCCTGACATATGGGCTTGGCCAAAACCTAGAAATAGGAGTTTGTGGGTGGCAGAATAACTCTGGCTGAGACAGGAATATAGACTTTATCAGCAGAATGA
This sequence comes from Anseranas semipalmata, assembly GCA_013399115.1. Lineage (NCBI taxonomy): Eukaryota > Metazoa > Chordata > Aves > Anseriformes > Anseranatidae > Anseranas > Anseranas semipalmata. Next base: position 924,539 of record VXAA01005292.1, read on the forward strand.
AATCATCAGCCTCTTATTGGTTTGAATTACTTAACCTGTCCTCTCCTACAGAGTCGGATCTCAAGCTGATGTATATCAGCTGAGGATCTTCCTGATGGCAGCATTATCAGCAGAGAAGGAACTCCTTACAAATGTGCATTAATCAGCTAGGAGGAAGTGTTTGCAGCTACACGCACAGTTGAATTTTGCCTTGAGGTGTGTCTGCTTGGTCTCCATTTAAAATGAGAGCTGTATCAGCACAGCTGAGAGCAGAATTTGTGCCAGCATGGTTTGGAGCAGCAAACCAGATCAAGGTGCAAATATGGCCAGGGCCTTTTGTTCTTGCATTCATTTACAAAAATGTCTAAGGTGAGCCTGCATTTTGTTTGATATCCTCCCTGCCTTCAGATGCATAGAAAAGTGTTTCAGGCTTTGTGTTGAGGGCTTTAGTCCCCTTCTACCCTAGAAAACAGCTGTATGAGGCCACACGAGTACCTGAAGAGGGAAATTATGCTGCATGATGGCTGGTGAGGTCATATAACACCACAAAAGCTGTCATTTTCCTGCAATTGATTTCCTAAAGATAACTTGTGGTCTGTGTGCAGTGAAAGCTAATTTAAAATAGAAAGATGAGTCTTTCCAACACACCTTGATTGGCAATTGTGATAAATTCCTATAATTACTATTGACTCCACAGAGGGTTTTCATTTGTTAAAGATGTTGCTGAAATGACAGCCCAGAAATGGAATAAAACAGGCGAAGGAGAAAGTTGCACAAAATGCCTGTCTTTGCAGAGTTCCCTGAGTAAATCTACGATGAGCCACCAGTCTTCCTTCTCTCTCCCACTAGCATCTCACTTGTCATAGTCAGATAATGCACACTGAGGTTTTTTTGTTCTGTTTTCTAGCCAGGTAGTTTCTAACATGGTCATTTATTATTCAGTCCTTGTACTAGAACATGGAGCAATGTGTGCTTAAATCACATGGGTTTTAGTCATAGGAATGAAATATTTACAAATATGAACTATTTTGCAAGTTTCTGTGGTCTCTACCAAGCATTGAGAAATTATGAGCATCATCCAGAAATATTTTAATCTTTTTTTTAAAAAAAGTCACAAGTTTAGCAATGCTATAATACACGTGGTGTCTTCATCCTCTGATTTCTTATTCTTCAAGTTGCTCTTGCTTCATGTTTTCAAGCTTTTGTCACTCCCTCTCTCCCTTTTTAAGAAAAATGGAAATTATTACGTTCTTGCCATAATTCAGTTGCTAAAATTGTAAGAAAAAATCAGAGCTGAGACCAATGATAAAATACCAAAACCAGGCAACGTTGCTACGCCCACCCCCAAATTAATCAGGAGGTTTGCAAAGCCCTAATCTCCAGGGAGTCTCTCCAGATCTGTTTGAAAGTTCTTCTTCCCTCCAAGCTTCCAGGACCAGAAGAACAAGGAAAAATGAAAACTGCAGCTGCAGTCTGCGTTCAGTCAGCAGCGGCTGGGAGGAGTCCTGGGCTCTGATGCAGTGACTTCAGCGAGATTTGGAAGGAACCCAGGAGGGAAAGATGTCCAGAGCTGTTTTGCTCCCATTAAGGAACCAAAATATGAGGCCAGGTCACTCAAGAGCTCATGCTGGATACTGAGCTCTTGTAACAAGCAGAGCATATGTCCGTTGACTTGATCATTCCCTTCCCTGCTCTTTGGAGACACCCTCAGAGCCCACGCTGTTTGGAAACCCCTCACAGATTGCGCTACGCAGGCCTGGAGTTGCAAAGAATGCCAGTATGCACGACCGAACCCAAAGGGGTGGGAGAGTTTCCCTCTGAAAAGAAAACTACGTGTTTACATCCGCAATTTGTTTCCGAAAGAAAATCGGTTCATAAGCGACAGACAGACGGAGGCTGTATCTTCTGTGTGAAGTGCCTGAAAACAAGCAGGAATTGTATTGGCCACACATAAAACAGCACCTCTGCGTTATAAATGTTCATTCCCTAAATTTGGCCAATTGTGTGGGTGTGGAAAACTCAGCCAGAAGCCGTGTTTCTTGGAGTCAAGAAGTGAGCACACACAAAGAAACAGAAAGGGAAAAGAACAGCAGGTAAAATGAGTGCCTTGTAGGAGTCCTCCTCTTATTACTGCAGCGATGATTTGGCTTGTGCACTTTTGCTTTTGGGCCTTTTCCCTCCTTGGAGACAGAACACTTAATGATAAAATACCACCTTTGTTAAAGCAGAACTAATATTTAACAGCTGCAAAGCAACCCGTTTGCACTGGAGTTAGCTTCTTCAGCACAGAAGGAAGGGGGAAAATGTCAAGGGCACAGCGGGTGCTGCCATTTCCTCCCAGCCTGCACGTGGGGGTGTTTAAAGGGAGGTTTGTGGATCGCTCGTGCCCAGGTCTGTAGGCAAACTGCAGGTCCAGCACTACATGCGTGTGCACGGATCTGTGCTATGTACAAGTCATGGCTATGAACACACTTGGCTCCCCAGAGATAAGGTCTCATCTCTCTTCACCTAGCAGTGCTGGAGCAGATGTGTCCCCCTGCCCCACTGTACGTAAGTGCCACCAGGCCCATGCACTACCATAGACACGCATTATTACACACTTCGGTGTGCCATTACATGAACTCACGTGTGACTGCAGTCACCTCAGGAGTACATGGCCCTGCTCACAGCCACAGAGGGGGCTGAGCTTTGCTTCCCATCCTGAAGAAGCTGGGAGTTGTGAGTGCCAAGGCTGTACCAGCTGCAGTCTGTCCAGCCTCTCTGACACCTTGCAGAGGAATCTGATGGAATGACCACTCACAGGTGAAGCTCTTTGCATGGAGTGAACGCTGAGGTCCCAGCTTAGCCCTGTGTACAAATTGCAGTCCTTGGGATATTTGCCCTGGAGGAGGACAGAGCAAGCAGCATGCACACACAGAGCAGATTGATGAGCCAGCAGAGGAAAGGAAAATTTGAGCACTTCCTACAGAAATATATGACAAAACACTGGAAAAAAATCAAGCAGAAAAGTCAGTATAGTTCTGTGTTCTGTAAGAACTTTGGGGGCAGAGAAGGAGTGAACTTCTGGCAGTAATGGACATTTCCGAATTGACTCTGCCGGAAGGCTCAGCACAGGAATTTCACGGACTGAGGCTTTTCAGTGACTGGGTTACTATTCTCAGTGAGGGTCTGCATTCGGCACTAAGACCTCTGTGCTGAAAACTTCCTTTCCCTCCTCAAACCTGTGCTTGAAGGCCCAACTGTCTCCTTCAGATTCTCACCGGTTTGGGTGGATGTCTGGCACGCACATGAGGGAAGCGGCAGCAGAACCAGGACCTGGAGCTTGCTTTGCCCACTGCTGAGGGAAGAGGCAGGCTGTGTTCCTTGCCCCACCTTTCAGAAAGGTGCCCTGACTACGTACTGCCGAACCGGGACCCTGGCTTCACTGGGTAGCTGCTGTGAACGTGGTCCCACCAGATTGTCTCGGGAGTGGCCCCCCAGGGAAGCTCAGGTACGGACCTGTGCTGGAATGCGAGAGGAGTAAGCGGGAAACTGGGTCCTGCATCTGCTCTGGGGGAAGGCAGGTCTCAGAGGTTACTTTCCTCGCCTATAGGTTGCCGCTGTTTTCAGTGAACTGCATCGTCTGAGATCAGCCCCTTTCCACTTCTTTCATAACCACCTCCCAGCCGGCACAGCCCTGCGAGTCCCAGCAGAGTTACTCTGCTGTATGCTATCTGGGAATGGCAGAATTTGACCCGTCTGGTTGCTGGCAGTACTTTCCTATCATTCCCACTGTTCCTAAGTAATTACAATAGTTCTGCATTATTGTAAGACATATTATTGGCTCAATTCTCCTCCTTCGCTGGAATTCCAGGAGCGTATACCCGTATTCCAGATACATTCTGCATTCTAGCCAAAGCTTGGCGAGTGCAATGTGTGCATCACACCGGTTACTGCTATAGCATGAGTAATTTGGGGGAGGAGGGAGGTGAGGGAGCAGAAAAAGAAAGAGCTTCTCCAAATCCTTCAGCTCTTCACTTGGACACCGTGAATGAGATATTTAAATACGTTGCCGTGGAAACAATCAAAGGGGGGTCTTTGTGTGTGTGTGTGTGTGTGTGTGTTTTAGTAATCCCAAAGGGGGTGTTTAATTGGAATCAACCACAGCTTTTTAACTGTGTTTTAAATTGGAGAGAAATAAAAAGAAGAAGCTGCCAGAAAAGGAACATTAAATAAAAGGGAGAAAAAAAAAGCCCACATGAAACAAGATGGGGGGAGAAAGGGAAATCAAAAGAATAAATTTACTGTAACCGGCAAAGGATTCATTAGGGTTACAACAAAGCTCAGTTCAATTTCCCTCCTATTGACATTAACGAGTTTGATGTAGGTCTAGCCTGAAAGGCAGCAAGAACATCTTTCTCTCTCTCCCTCCCTGCCTCTCCCAGGGCACCAAGCAGCTGTCTGTAAATTGCTCCACACAGGGGAATAAGGTTTCCTTTCTCTGCTCCTCGCATTTTTCTTTGTCCAGCCGCACCCGCGCTGAAGAGCGCCCTAGGAGCCTGCCTCACCACTTGCCACTCATTGCAGCGTCTCTCCTCCCTCCTGGACTCTCTGACACGGACATGCCGTTTTATTGCTGATGAATCTGAGATGTTACTTATTCCTATCCCCACCTTGAATACATTGGGCTATTACCATGGTTATTTCTGGTCCCAGCAACAGCATCTCTAGGCTTGTAATTAACTATTATTATTGTTAGTGTTGGTACTGGAGTTACTATTTAAGCTAAAGGACACTGTTAGTACAAGCAACCTCACTGGGAGTAAACTTATGCTCGAAATTTGAGAGATTTCTACACATTGAAAAGACTGATCCTGAACTAAGGGCAGTGGCAGAGGAAGCCTAACGGCTTTAAGGGAAAATGTGATAGGGTATGAATGAGATCTTATCGCAAAGAGCTGAACTTCATGGTCCAGAAGGTCTTTTCCAATCTCTTGCTCCCGTGTTTTATGCTTTTTGTATTAAAATGAGATGTCAAAGGATCAGAATTACAATGCACTGTGTATTCACTCATGCACACACAGAATAGGAGCCAGTTCCTGACCCTTGTGTAAAAAGACGGGATTACATTTGAGATTAATTCTGCATGGCCAGAGGTGCCAGTACTTGCACATTAAGGAAGGGGCATTGATCCCAGATGCCGGGATCAGGCTCTGATGCCCTGCTGCAGAGAGCCAGCACAAAATTAGCACACAAGACAGACAGTCGCTGGGAGGAGTCCAGAGGCACAGTGTGAGGAAGGGACTTATTCAAGGTCCAGTTTTACTGTTATTTTTAGATACAGCATATTTTACCGCTCTCTGGAGAGGAAATGGGAGAATGCTGCTTGATCCTACTGCCTTTTGAAAGGGCTTGGAGCTGCCGTGACAGAAGTTACACGTTTTTGTCATTATTAATAATCACCTACTGTACTCATCGGTGCAGTTGTTAGAAACTGGGAGTGCCCAGGGAGGTGAGGAAATCAGAGTCTGAGCAGGACCAAACTATTTCAGCCCCGGCCAGGCGTACCCTCGCAGACGGGCGCTGTTACAGTGGGGGCCGTGAAGGGGCCGTGGCTGAGATGGAGCGCTCTGCGCTTGGTACCGACCCAGCGCACAGGAAGAGCCATCCGCTAGAGGTAATCCTTGGAGACCCTGGCACACTGTCAGGAGCAGCTTCACCTCACAGACTAGAAATTAGGACATGCTGAGCTCCCATCAGTTGAAATCATTATGTTTTGGCAATATTCTCCCTTCCAGCATGGCTATTCCTTGGCTAGATCCTTCAGTTTTCAACCACAACAGCTCCAAGCCCTAGGTCAGGTGCAGAAACCTCCGCTCGCTTCTCCCTCCTTTTCTCCATAAACCAAACTCCTTCTGCCAGCCTTTCCCCTCACTCCCCGACTCTTTGCAACTGGCACCTTCCTTGAAGAAGAACAGCAAGAAAGAAAATGTATAGCTGTAATAGATTTTCCCCACTGGAGTGTACATTAAATTTAGGGCTTTGCTCTGGCCACTGAATGGTTGGTCATTAACGCACCTCGAATCAGCAGCATAAAACAATCCTCATAAGTGCTACCATGAAAAATGGTGGCAGAGATCAGAAGTGATCAGAATGCAGACGGGAGCTGCAGCTCTGGGCGTAAAAATGATTAATGAAAAATCCCCAGCATCCTTTCTTCTCTTTGCAAGGGAGGAAGCGAGCGAGCTTGACAAGAACAACGGCTCCTCATGTGAGGAGGATAATAGCAGGAATGATATGTCTCCAGGAGATTCCCAAGGCCTTGTGCGCACATAATAAATTGCCCTTGTCACTTTTGGGAAACTTATGAAGAAAGATCGCCAAAGCCAGCAGAAGCAATGAGGGAAATGAACAAAAGATTCAACCCAAAAGAGCCCAGCCTTGCCTGGGAGACGCACCAGCTCTGCTCACCCCTTGCCTCCGTTTGCTCAGCAGAGTGTTTTTGAAGTGAACAGAAGGGGTTGGGTCCCCAGGCTCATAATATCTGCCAGCGTATGACAGCAGTGAAGCCAAGGCAGGGACTGCAGTACGCAAAGCTGTGCGTCTTAAACCCCGCGTTAGAGGGAGCAGGGGAAGCCCCTGGCACGCAGGCTGGTGCCGCCATGGCAGGCGCTTGCGGTCAGGTGTCCAGGTGACTGCCAAGGATGTCGTGGTAGGTCAGCGCTCTGGCTTACGAGAGGTTGCTTTCTTCCCGAATTGTGTCATATTTCTTACGTGAATGGTGTAAATCAGTTAATCTCTTCGTGCCTCAGTTGCTGTCAAACAGAAGTACTTCTCTGTTCTCTCCTGGCTACTTATATTGAAATTCTTTGGGGCAGGCGCTGTCTCCCACTGCACATGTGTATCACACAGCTCAAGAATGTGATCCTGCAAGCTCCAGAGCCACTTGTTGTACATACACAGTCAAGCCTTTTGATACTGCCCTGGTTCTCCCGTTAGGCACGCAGCACCGTACAAGCAGTGCCACACAGACTGAGCTTGTCCCTGTGAGTTTGCGTAAGCCCGCTGGTGAGGTGCGGAGGGATTCAAAGATGGGGGTCACGCTGGGAAATCTGCTTTAATTTCCTGCTCTGCCTCGAGCTTCCGTATGACATCGTAAATCACTGAAAGCTGGAAACATGAAGATAGATGGACTTTGCCATGCTCGACTGCTACTGCCCAAAGCACACAGGGACCATCTAACAGAGTGCAATCAACATTTCTCCAGGCTGCTATTTGTGCATATGCAGGAAAGGCAATTTAACAGAGCAGGGGTCCTTTAGGCAGTGGCTCAGAAGTGCGATAGTTTCCCTTTGTGAGTCATCTGGTAAGACTTAGGACCCTGCAAGTGATCTTTGTGGATTTTTCCCTTAGTGGCTCGGTGTCACAATCTCTGTATTTTAATAACAGGGATGGCAGCGCTTGCTGTTAGCTCTCTTTCCCGTGGGCATTCATTTGAACACCTGCTGCAGGTGGCTCATCCTCCCTTGCTACAGCACCACCAGCCTCAGCTGTGAGAATATTTCCATCAGTGCCTGCCAGGTGCATGGAGGAGATAAAGGCAGGTCCTGCATTAATGGCTGCTGTTTGAGTTTCTGCCATAGCTCCAGGACTGGCTGTGAACGGAGGGCTGGACAGCAGTAGGTAAAAGCACCCCTTGGCAGAGCAGGGATGACCACGGTCAGACAGATGCCGCTAATTCTTCTTTGCTGTTCCACTGAGAAAAATGGAGGGGAATGGCTTTTGCTCAAGCACCAGCTCTCGCAGGTCTGTGTGGGGAGATAACAGCCTGCTGGGCCGGGTTAGCACTGTTGTTGGTGAGAAGCACGTTGTGGAGGTGGAGGAAGAGCTTTGTTGTACCTCCTACCCCTGGGCAGCGTAAACCAGCCAAGAGCCGCTGCAGAGCAGTGACTCCCCTCACCAGCATGGCTTCACCTGGACACACTTGTTTACCTGCTGCCATATCCCATTCATCCCAGTGCTTTATGGAGGGCAGGCTCTGGACTCTGCTTCCAGGCTCAGCCAAGTGCTTTCAAGGTATTTGCCTTCCTGTGTGCAGCACTGGAATAATAGCAGCCAGGAACAGGTCATTTATTTGGCCTTTCATGCTTCAGCATGATGGATGAGGATACTGATAAATAGCTGCCTCTACGAGAAGGACTATTTTTGGTTCTTAGTTCGCATATGCAGCTGTATGAATTGTCTTCCTGCTCACCTGCTTCATGAACAACTATTAAAGACTTCTGGATCTTTGAATGCTGTGCCCAGGGCTAAAGCTGTGCCTTATGATAAGGGCTGGGGGTTTCCTGCTCCCTTACTGTAAATAAAAGCGAGTTTCTTCCCTGCTTGCAGTCAGCTCCTTCCCGTGGGGCAGGATCTCCAGGGGAGCACCACAAATGCCCCTGGGGGAGCGTCGGGGTTTCATATTCTGGCTGCATCAAATCTTCCTGGATTTCACAGCCTGTTAAGTGCCTGATCCCTTGGCACTTCCCAGCTCCCAAGGCGCTCTCTTCCTGAGGGACCGATAGCTGCTGGCAGTGCCAGGCCAAGGAACCACAGTTGTGTATCCCACAGGAGAAGGGCAGAGGGGGAAACAGGGAAACGTCCTCATCAGCTAGAGAAAAATTTGGAAAAGGAAAGCTATGGCATGGGGGTGGTGTGCAGGAGGCTTAGGTTCAGGGCTGATTTTCCCTCAGCTCCCTGAATGACTTTGCAGCAGTCAGTGTACAGAAATATGTGCTTTAATTTTCTCTCCCGTTTCTAAGCATATTTTCCATTATTTTCTGTCTTGTCTAAGCAAGACAGAACTCGGGGTAGATTCAGATACCTGCATTCTGTGACTGTACATTTTCTAGTGCCATGGGACACTGATTTCATTTGGATTTCTAATTTATTTCACAATACTGTGGAATAATTAGAATTATTAAAGCTAAAATGTTCTTTGCTGCCTGTTTCCACTAGGCAAAGCAGCTCAGATTGTCACGTCTTTGGGGAGGGGAGGGGAGGAGTGGTTTGTTTTGTTTTTTTTTTTACTGCCTCCCAATCTTTTGTCCTTTGTGACCTTTACTTTTTTTTTTTTTTCTAAAATTAACATTTCTGCTAAAAACAGAGGTGGAAAATTGGTTCCTCTTCCCATTGCACCAAACATTTCTGCAGAGGAAGCGTTATTCCTTTCATAGCCATGCTACATGGCATATCAGTTGATATGATCTGCCCTTTCTCAGGCTAAATCGTCAGCTCTAATGTTTTCCTTCTTTCATTTTTACTATCCTCTCCTTGAAACACGAGTACTTTCCATGTTGAATGTAAAATTACTGTCTCTGCTGGTAGCAGATGGAAAGCCAAGCTGGAGGTACAAGTTGTGTTACCATGAAGAGCAAGCAGCAAAATGTAATGGTTTCTAATGTAACCCTTCAAGTCATTGACAGAGCAGTTTCTCATTTAAAAAAAACAACAACAACAACAACAAAACCCTGAGGCACAACTAAGTGTACTGGTAAAATCCTGTCTTTCAGATGTTGGGAGTTTTACAACTGGCATTGATGGAACTGGGAATGTTTAGCCTTTTCTTGGAGTAAATCAGTCAATCAAATGAGAGCTTTCCTGGGAATAAGCAGGAAAGGATTTCCATACTACAAAATCAAGCAGCCAAATTTTCAAAAGGAGAGCTATTTCTGATAATATAATTTGAAACATCAGTTTGGGGTCTAATCAGCTGAAGCAAATCAGGCCTAAATAATCTTGAGTGCATGCAATGAAAATCAGAATTTCCATCTACTGGGGAGACCCATTGTGCCTACATTTGTTCTAACAGAATGAGCAATTAAGAAATGACAAAACATTTTTTGCCGTTTGTTAATTTAAAATGTTCATTTGATGTTGACCCAGTGTTAATTTTTTTCCCCTGCTGACATTTTTCCTTTGACAATGAGCGAAAAGTTCCTGTGTGGGTATGAAGTTCCCATGGGCTTCAGTGGCATCCTGCATGCTAGCTTGTCTAAGCAGTGTGATGGTTATAGCTGGGCTTCCCGTTCTCGTACAGCCAAGGCAGAGGGTGGCTGAGGCATCCTGCTAGAGATCCGGACCGTCTGGGTCCCAGCCGCGTTCAGCACGGGCAGTGGAGGCACACCTCGCCTGGCACAGCCGGGAAAGGCAGCACGCCATCTGCGGTAGGGAGTGCTCCAAGGCCGGGGTGCACTCGAGCCCTGCCACTCCCGGGTCGTTGATACTGAACTGCCGAGGCCTCTGCAAGCTTTCTGGAGCACCGCCGCTGGGATCGTCCTCACCCAGTTCAGGGATCCTGTCCGCCCTCACTTCCCAGTGCTGTACCGCCGGCAAACCCTGAACTCGGGAGGCAAGAGAGGAGCTCATTTTGAGTCATTTCATTTGCAAATTTAGTGCCGTGTCTTTGTTACATCTTTTGGAGCCCTATAGCCAGCATGGGATTTTGAAAGCTCTCTGTATTAGCCGTCTCTCCCTTGTCCCGCTCCCCCCGAGCCTTCTCATTCCCTATTCAAAGAGCTGCGGTGCGCCTTTGTGCTCCGCACACCCAGCAGCCACCTTGCATCTCCATTCACCGACAAAGAGAAACCTTATCTGCTGATGGACACATGCAGCACATTCTCTGTGACATTTAAATCTCCCTTTGTAGCCAACTCAGATATTTGTGCTGTTAAAAGAAGACCATACAGCCAGGTGATTTCATTACTGCAAATGTTATTACAGTGAAAGCCTGTTTAAGACGTAATGTCACTGAAGGGAAAATATGATCTAGCAGCAAGTGTGGCCTGGTAAAGGGTGCTGGGATTCATCACAGGCTGAAAGAAACCTCTCAGACATCAGACCTGTTAATGGAACAGCTTTTTTCTTCATCAAATCAGACCAGCCACTTCCTCAAAGCCCTAAGGCTAGGAATTAAAAAGAAGATTGAAAGGAATTAGGCACCCAACTCTCGCTGACTTTATATTTGAGCTCCTAAGCTCTCTCCCTGCTTTAGAAATCATCGCTGGGCTGTTGGGGTGCTTAGTGCCATAGCCACAGTGAATAGAAATTCTTTGTGTTAACAGTAGCTACAGGCCTCAAAAAGACACCGCCGCTCCGTGTCCACATTCACAATGATGAGTCCTTGGTCCGAGAACACTGAAGAAGAGAAATAATCACAGAGAGGTCCTGGCCTCCCCGAAGCCAGTGTGAATTTGCCAGGGACCTGGCCCCAATTTCCACCCCAATGCAGATAGAACTCCTTTTTTCTCCGAAGCAGATTTCCCAAAGGATTTGGGATTTGCAAGAGCAAAACTTGAGCTTCTGGAGGCAGAGGTGGCACGGTCAGATCTGCAGCTCCCAGCTCCGGGAGGGCTTCGCACGCGTGGGCTCGAGGCGCGGGGCGGTGGCTGGTTACACAGCGCGGCTGTCCGAGCGGCCCTGCGCCGTGCTCCCAGCCCAGCGCCTCTGTGGTGCAGGTTTCTAGTGCTGACTGGCTCTGTCCTGAAGATCGCTTTGCTATGCAAGATAGATGTGACCTTCATCTTGAAAGATTAGCCTTTAAAAAGTGCGAGTAGCTCAGACTCTTTGCTAATGGGGATCATGAATGTCTCAGCCGTGCTCCCTTCCAGGGGAGGTGGGGGTAGTTCTCTTCCATTTGACGTCTTTCTGAGCATTTAAACACAGAGTATCAGGTCAACAGCAAACCTCCCACCAGCTTTAGGAAGGTTTGGACTGTGCCCCAGCCTACTCTGCTAACAAGATGTGACAAGCTGAAGTGAACAGTTAGACAGAAAGCATCAGGATTTCACAGCATATTTTGCCAGCAACTTGTTTTTTCAGCTGTTTTTTTTCTTAGTGATTTTTTTCCTCTGTGCGCTGTAGCAACTCAAATCTATCCCAGGCTGCTTCTGACATTAACAAGACAGTGGATGACAGGCAAAACGCATCCACGAGCAATTCAGAGTCTCCCCGCTAAGTAATCATAAACACTGCAAGTTTGCAACAAAGCAAGCAGCTGTCTTTCTCCCTCTGGACAAGGACTGCTTCCTCACAAATTGAGGCTCTGCAGGTTTTACAGCTGTTGGACAATGAGTCTGGTGCTGTTATTTCCTCTTCCTTTTTTTTTTTTTTCCCTTTTTCTTTCTTTTAATGGAAAATATCTCAGCATTGCCAGAACTCAAGTGGCCCCCTCCAGCAGTGAATCAATACAGCCAAGTGACGAGGCTTTAACTTCTGTTCTGGCTGGCGCTACCGGAATGGGCACAGAGGAGTTGTGTTACCTGCACATCCTCCCTTCCAAGGGTTTATTACCTTCGATCACTTTTCTTGCAGGGAAGCAGACATCTCTCTGGGGGCTGGGAGAGGATTTCACAGTGCACAACTGCTCTCCCAGAGGTGCTGAGAGTGGAGAGGCTTGGAGAGCCCCTGGGAAGGCGGTAACCTTGAGCTTTGTGATTTCCTTCCAGACTGCTGGAGCCCCTGAAGAAACCTGTCCTAAATGTAGGCAAGAAGAGAGTGAAGATTACTCTTTATTACTTCATTGTTTTGATCAAGAGTTGATTCTACCTTGGATTGACTGGCCACATGACCTTAGCAGCCTTCTGCAGATAAATTTTCACTGATGTTTTTTGAGGCAGCCTGCAGCAGACCCCACCTTCGCAATGCTGCATCCGTGCAACTAGAGAAGAGCCTGTGGCCCAGTGAGAGCGGTGGATTTACCTCCCCCAGCTGGTAGTGAGTGACCCTCGGCTGAGCACACAATTCCTCTGGGGCTGTTTCAGTGCCAAGTAAATCACATTTGTCCAAATCCCATTCAGCATGTTGCTGTAATGCTGCTCTGTCATCCTGCACTACCCCTTCAATAATGCCATCTTACCCTGACTGTTAACTTACAGGAGGCTTAATTTTCTGTTGTTATTCCGCAGCTGTCTCTGCCCTCTGCACTCCCTGTGTCTGCCACCCTCCTCTGCAGTGGGTCTATCAAATAGCACATGTTGGATGAGATACATATTCTTTCTGTTTATGATTGAGTATAATAAACTCTGGCTCCTCTGCCTTCCAGGTGGCTTTTGGACGTGCAGCATTTAGTGCGTGAAGTGATTGATCTCTGATCTTTAAAATAGAGCTGTGAAGACCATGGTGAATTTGCATGCATGTGGAGTGTAAAGCCAGGAAATAGCAGCTCTGAAACTCTCTAACCTCTGCCCTTTATTTCCTTGGGCTGAGTTTTCCATGTTTGACAATGCGCATGGTGGTGATTTATGTATAACCAGAGCAGCCTCCAGTGGTTGGATCTGTGAACTTTTCCAGGCTGCCCTTTATTGTAGCTCACTTGTGGGTTTTGCAGAACCCCAACCCCGATTCCTCCCTGCTTCGAGCTCAATCTAGGAGAAAAATGGACAACTGGGAGCAGCGGGTGCCCTGCTTATTCTGCTGGGAGCTGATTCCACTCCTAATTGAGCTGAAAACAGCTGCTCTGTCCTCACTGCCGCAGGCCTGCTGTGCACAGCAGTTTTTGACAATAGCTGAGATATAGGGATATCGTAGCTGCCTGTGCCAGCATCCCACCCCTGTTGTAACAGCAGCACCCCCGCAGCAGGCAAGTCTGCCAGCTAGGAGATATGGAAAATCCGTGCCGGTGCCATCCTTAAACTGTCCAGCCCTACAGCACTCTCTGTAGCAGTGCCCATGGCTGGGGAGAGCTGGGCTTTTCCTCTCCTGTGTCTCCATAGCTGTGCTCCCATAAAGCCTTTATCTGCCCAGTACCAGATGGCCCTTCTCCGCAGGGGGCTCCGGCATTGTGGAGTGATAAAGCTCGCAGAAAGCGGGGCTGCGGGACATCTCTGTGGCTGGTCCTGCAGCTGGATGCTTCCCAGAGGGAACAGCTTGGAGAGTCACTGCTGGTGGGAGAGAGGGTTTTCGGGTTTCTCTTTAAATTCTCTCCCTGCACCTTGGTGATTAGTTCTCAGTGATTTTCGCTACTCAGAGCATTCCTGGGCAAAACAGGAGAGAAATGGGACTGTGACCCAGGAGGGTGATCAGAAGGAGGTGGGGAAACTGAGCAAGACATATGTGAGTCACAGCAAACCCCCAGCTTTGTGCCCCCACTGAGCCTGCAGCCCAGTTCCAGTGCTTTGAGTTGCCTCTTTGTCTTCAAGGACAGGTGCTTCAGGAGGAACACACTGAGCTGATAAATACTGCCAGGGAGCAAGGAGTGAATCGGTCTCTGCTACAGCCTGATGTTTATGGAAAACAAGGGGAGGAGGTGAGTCAAGGAGGTCTGGTTTGTGTCTGAGAAACTTCCCTTATAAAAAGATAGATTGCTGACACTTTTCCTTGATGCAGCTGCCCAGGCATTCCAAAGTGTCTGAGATTTCATTATCTAAGAAGCAGTCGCTGGCTTTGCTGGGGACTTCTGGCTGCTTTACAAAGCAATTCCAGTATTATTATTGGAATAAAAACATACCAACTACTAATCCTCTGTTTAAATGGCCAGTAAGTTCCCTGCAGGCAACACTCTGCTAAAACATTTATCCATCTAATTTTATTTCATGTAGGTTTTTCTTATTCAGATTTAACCTTTTGTGATGGGGGTTGTAGGCACTTCTGTTTAGAAACACCTTTTACAGAGTGGTGGGGCCATAATCCCTTGGTGCGGGGTGGGGAGAGGGCCTCTGCTTGTCTTCTTGCAGAGCTGTGAAAATGCCAATCTCCTTTTAGGTCACGTGGCCCCTGCTTTTTGGAGGAGCGCTGCCCGGCAGAAGTGAAAAGTTCAACCTTTCTGCAGGTAAGTGGAACCAAACCCCTTACTCAGGACACAGGACAGGCTTTTCCAAGCTGGCAGCATCGCACAGCAGTGAAATACTGCTAGCTCAGCGAGGGCAGCGACACCAGCCCTCGCCCAGGGCTTCCCAGGGTCTGTCATCCCTGCACCCCTGGGAGTTTGGGCACGGAGGAGCTGGAGCAAACCACGGAGGGGGATAAATCAGGTCCCTGGGTGCTGCTTCCCATGTGTTGAGCAGGAGCCAAAGGGTGGGACCAGCAACTGCTCCTCGCTGCCTGTTGCCTGGGAGCAGAGGCAGCTGGCAGCAGGGCAGCATTTCTTGAGGGCAGGAGCTGTACCAGGTACAGCTCATTCTGTGCCTGGCGTAGCTACCCGGCACGTCGCATCTGCTGCCCCAGCGTGGCTAATGGACATGGAGCCAGCCAGGGCTGGGCACAGTCACCCTGGGGTGCTCGTGCAGCAGAGCCATTTGATAGGAGCGTTTGGGACGGAGGCAGCTGGAGCCTGTGCTCCCCAGGGATCAGGTGAGTGCAGTGGGCAGGAGGGCTTGTGGGAATGCCTGGATCTGCCGCTCTGGCAGGTCTGTTAGTCTTGCATGCAGGTCTCTCCTGGGACTTGTTAGCACTGGGTGAATATTTCTGAAAGTGCAAAAGAACTGGAACAGACCAAGTCCCTCATCCCTGGTACCCAGCTCCTACAGCAGCCAGCAGTTACTGTTTGGGAACAAAGCGGGACATATCCCAAATGCCTTCCCTGGGCATATCCTCCAGCTTCTGGGGTGCTGTGGACTTCCTAGGCTGAAGCTGTATTCAAAACTTCACAGTGAAGGCTGAGAGATATGTCCTCCAGGTGTGTGTCCAAAGTCTTTATGAACCTGTGTATTCTGTTAGCTTCCTGTACTGCTCCTGAGAGCCCTGTCCTATCATTTAGTGCTATGGGGAAAAAATACCCAGGTCTGTGATGTGCTGAAAGGCATAAGCCATTTTGAGGCTGCACTCCTAGGACCTGTGCAGTCCATGCTGGATGTTGAAAACACACAGCCAAACCTTATCACATGTATGTACCATCGTGTAGAAGGGACAGGACAGGTGTCTGGTAATGCTGAGTTCATCCCTGAAGCTTCTGAGGTTGCATCCTGAGACAATTACATGATCAGCTGAAAACAAAACAGAAAAATTTCCTGTTTAATTGAATAGGAGTGAGGCAGGGAGTGCCATAAACCTCAGAATGTGTTGTTTGGCCTGGAACAGCATGTTTCGATTCTTCCTCAGATTGTTTTTCCCACCACACTCCTACTTTCTGATTTGAGTCAAACTTTTAAATTGAAAGCCAGCCCTTCTTAGGGAATGGAGAATATTCTGCCTGGAAAATGTTTAACTGAAATATTGCAGCACTTCTGAAATGAATGGTGTCATTTAGAAAATGTCAAAACAAAAAGCTTCAATCTTTTGAATTTCCTCTTTTTTTTTTTCCCCAGAAAAAAAAGTATTCCCTGACTTTGATATGAATTTGTAAATAGATACCACATCTCCCCCCCCAGGCTTATTTTCTTAGTAAATGAAGAAAATGTCACCAAGCCCTGGCTCTGCCAAACAGACCCTAAGTGAGGGGCTTGGGCAGGGTCAATTATAAAAAAGAAATGAAAGAGCATCCTCTAGAGACAGCTACAGACTTAGGATATAGGTAAACATGTCATCGGCACCACTTTATCGGCTTTTTCTTCTCTCCTTCTCTGTATGCCTGTGGCTTTTGGTTTGCTGGAGGAGGAGTGAAAGCAAAGCTGGCAGGAGTATTTTGATCTGTTATTGTTGCTGCTGTTTTTGTCTGCATAGCAATGGGCATTTATGTGCGTGTCTGCACGCTTGCATGCGATCTCTGATTTGTGTCCGTCTCCCTCATTCCTCCCTTACCCATCCATGCACAGCATGATATAAACAAACCTGCCTCTGGACATGTCATGGCTTAAAATAGATGTTCATACATCAGCCTTTCTACAGCAGCGGCGGCGGCAGCAGGAAGACATGGCCGACTGGATCTGACTACAACACTCACTTTGAGCAGAGAAATCTCAGCCCTCACAAAGGTAGAGTAACGGGGTGGGCGTCTCCTTCCTCCTGCGTGTCTGTCTGTCTGTCTGCGAGTGTGCGGGGCTGAGCAGCCTGCGCTCGTTCAGCAATGCCTCTTCAGAGCTCGCTCTGCTTCCAGGCAGCCTCTGGCTGTTTCTCCCCTCCCTCCGAGCAGGGCACGACTGGCAGAGGGGCTCCGGAGACAGCCATGAGCGCGCTCAGGAGAGTGGGGAGCGAGCCCCCGGGCTTGGCTGCCAAAAGGGGGGTGCGGGTGATGCCTGTGAGGGGTTCGGGTGCAAGGAGTGCCATGGGGTCTGTTCTGAGGACTTGGGTGGGGGGCAGTTTCTCCTCCCCTGCAGCACTCGGGGGGGCTGGCGTGGTGGTGTGCTGGGGGTGGGATGCTGGAGGCCAGCTTTGGGCCTGAGGTTTCTAGAGCTGCGTCCCACGATGGGAATGGATTGCTGCTTTACCAGGCAGCTGTAGCAATAAGAGGGTCTGCTGTTGGGCTCGTTACAGCCTCATCCTGATGATGTGCTGTTTTTTCAGACCCCTGTGCTGTTTGTTTCCTAACGCTGCCCGGGGCTGGTGGCATGTGGCTGTGCTGCAGCCAAGGTCACCCAGGGTTTAGGGACCCGGCACACGGCCATGCTGAATGCTTTTTCCAGGTGGGGTTTGCCAAGTCTGAATTCCCAGCGTGAAGGAGTCCAAAATTCATCAGGGCAGGGGAGATGTGTTGGTGAGATCTGGCCCATGCTCTGTGCTGGGGCAGTGTGTAGTGCTGGGGACAAGCAGCACGGGCAGCGCTGACCTCTCCTGAGCAGCTCCCCAGGGTGCCAGGCAGGGTCTGAGCTGCTCCCCCCACAGAACAGGGAGTGGGGAGGGAGATGTCCAGGGGTCTCGGGACTTCCTCTGAGCTGCCCCGTGCCCTTGCAATGTTTTCTACCTCTGCACATTGCCAAGAAATGGCTGGAGGCTTCTTCCTTCTGCACTGTTGGCTGCTGGCCGGCGCCTTGGGCGAAATGTCAAAGCAGGCAGACTGATCCGATCCGGCCTGGCCAGCCCAAGGTCGCTGCACGTCCTCCCCCGAGCCCCTGAGACAACTGGCCAGCGCTGAGCTGCTGCTGGGCGGCTGTGGTGGGATGCGCTTTGGACACGTCCCAGCCCCTCCCGGGCAGCTCGGGGCAGCAGCCATGGGGAGAAGGAGAGGGATATGCTCTCGGGGGGGGTTGCTGTCAGTGGGGCAGCAGCAAGCGAGCAAAACCAGGCAGCTCTGACTAACGCCTGGCCGCGGGGACTGTCGCTGCTCTGCGTGGGTGAGGCTGGCCAGGGAGGTTTCCTGCAGATGGGTGACAAGTATCAGCATGATCTAAGGGTTTGAGAGCAGAGCCGTGTCCCAGAGGATTGGCTCTGTAAAATCTTTCTCATCGCCTGAAATTAACTCTTTCCCAACCCAAACCAGTCCTGGATGTTCAAACGAAGCAGCAGGACTGCTGTACTCGGAGGGGTTAATCCTGCTTCTCCCTCCCAGCAGGCTTTTGTGCCTGGTCCGCAGGAGTCTGGGCCCCAGCCAGACTCCACGTGGTGCCATATGGAATCCTACACCTGTTCGGGGCTTTTCCTCCCCGATCCTGGTGGCTTGCCCAGAGCTGGCCGCCTTTCATTGCTTCTGATCGCAGGTTGGCAGCATCAGTTCTCGAGCTGGCATTGTCCCGCTGGCAGGCAAAGCCCCCGAGCCAGCTCAAAAGGAAGGTGGTCCTGTATAGAGCCTCTCTTGCCAATATGGCCTCAACCCAAAGTCATGGGGCTGGAGCAAAACCTCAGCCCGTGGAGACTCAGCAATCTGGCTGCCTCTCTGGCTTCCCTCACCAGCCCTGGCACCGTACGCTGCTCCCCAGCAGTACTGCTTCTTGGAAGGGAGTGTAGGTGATGCTGTCTCACAGTGGGAACCGCTGGGTAGCTGGCTTTACACAGCCCTCTCATCAGGAAGGTCAGGCTTGGCTGCTTCGGGACAATATTTCTACAAAAGGGCTGGAGGGAGAGGTCCCCAGTTCTCATGGCATCTCCACTGCTTCCATGACAGGACCGTGGGTGGCAGCAGCAGCAGAAGAGACCTCCAGGCCACTCTCCGGCCTTCACGAACCCACAGGTATGCCTTGTGGGTCTCGGCAGCTCCAATGGCTTTCCTGTCCAGGTTCTCCAGGAATGGCACCAGGTCACCGAGCCGGGGCTCGCGGGAAGAGCGCAACAACCACCCCATCCTCAGCGTCTTCGAGCTCGAAAGGTTGCTGTACACAGGAAAGACAGCCTGTAACCACGCTGATGAGGTCTGGCCAGGACTCTACCTGGGAGATCAGTATGTATCGGGAGGGGACAAGAACTGGGGGGGTGAGGGATATTTTTATTTTTTTGAAATGCAGAAGTCTGGGAGAGAAAAGCTGGAAATGTGAGGGAGAGGAGGACACGATGGGTCGAAGGAGGAGGAAGGACATTAGCATAGCTGTGCAGAGAGTTCAGAGCACCGCTGTGGCAGCGTGGGTGGAGGTGGTGTGCCCACGCCGTCTGTGAGATTTACTTAAAATTCAAGAGTCTGAGTCTGGCATCATTCCTTTGCCTCTGGCTTTCTCAGATGAAAATGTTTGACCAGGAGAGCCCTTACACTGTCCTTGGAAAATTTTCTTTAACGTTTAACTTTGCTAAACTTGCACATCTCTGCACTGTTCCTCCCTCCCTGCAGAGATATAGCAGCCAACCGCCGCGAGCTGGCTCATCTGCGCATCACCCACATCCTCAATGCCTCGCACAGCAAGTGGAGGGGGGGTGCTGAGTACTACGAGGGCACGGGCATCCGCTACCTGGGCATCGAGGCCCACGACTCACCTTCCTTTGACATGAGCCCCTACTTCTATCCTGCAGCTGACTTCATCCACCAGGCGCTGAATGAAGGTCAGTGGTAAAGATCGTTGGGACAGAAGTGGGGAGTGGGGAGGTGAGAAACTCCCTTTGCTGAGTGGAAAGCTGGATTAACATCCTATTGCTAAGCATCCTAGAAAACAGATATTTCTAGCCTGGTATGGTGTCTTCTGCTCTGGATCACCTGCTCCAAAGAGGAGCTGGGCTAGATTAGAGCACTGGCCCCATAGGTCACAGCCTCAGCCTTTGTCCAGAGCTGTGGCTGCTCCTATTCAGAATGTTTTGGAAGATCCTGATGCACTGACACCCTTTGCCAAGAGGAGGACCTCAGTGCATCACAGTCATACTATACTCGGGGCCCTCCATGTAACCCTGGAGGCTGCACACCTGACTGCAGCTCCAGGATGCACCATGGCAAACAGTTGGGTCCTCAGTTGTTGTTTTTTTTTAATTGGGATATTTGGTCTGCTGTGACACAGCCCCTGTGTTTTGCCCCCAGGAAGGATCCTTGTGCACTGTGCTGTCGGGGTGAGCAGGTCGGCCACCTTGGTCCTCGCCTACCTCATGATCCGCCACCACATGCCCCTTGTAGAAGCCATAAGGACGGTCAAGGACCACCGCGGTATCATCCCCAACCGGGGGTTCTTGCGCCAGCTGGTCGCCCTGGACAATGCCCTGAGGCTGAAGAGGAGTGCGTGAAGGAGGATGAGAGGGGCTGTGCGGTGTGTGTGCAGCGCTCACCTGCCCCCGATGCTTGCTGAGTGGCAGAGATAGGCCTCTCCTCCCGGTGCAGATGCTTGGCAGCTAATGGGTTCCGTGCAACTGGCCCTGGCCTCCCCCTCAGTTGAGGGGGTCCCCAGACACGCGAGCTATTCCTAGTGGTAAAGTTTAGGCCCTCAACCTGCAATCGTGGCACTTAGGTAGGCCTAATGTATAGCCTCCTTCCCAGCCTGCTCGCTCAGAGATGCCTCTGGAGGGATTCAGCCCCATGTTTCAGGTTACTCTCTACCCCTGTTGGCTCCGGGAAGCCTTCAAGGGTTGGTTCTCCCACGTGGCAGATGCATTTGCCAAGCCAGCGCCGTCCCTCTCTCCCAGGAGACTGAAGCTGTGTGTGTTCCTTGTCTTGTTTCCCATTTGTTTTCGGTCTGTGTAGCAATGTGAATTAGGTCTGGTGTGTGGGCTCTGGCAAACAGGCCTTTTGTCATAGTGTTTGGATGTCCCCATGCCTAGTGTTAACCTGTGAAAATAAAGACAGCGCTAAGGAAGAAGTTTGGCCATCCCTCGTGTGCTTTGGGACAGACTTCCTGTTCAGGCTGGGATCTGCCACAGGAGTTGGTGGAAGAGCATTGCCCTGGGTGTTCTGGGTTGAGATGGGCCCAAATCCTCCCAGACCCTCGGTCCGGGGGCTGACCCTGTCAGACTCCACTGGCGGCCAGTGCCTCTGCTGAGCCTCCCCACTCCTTTTTTCCAGCTGCAGGAGCAGAAAGAGGAAAAGTGGGCTCCTGCTGGAAAGCAGAGCTGGGCTGGCAGTCACCAGGTCAGCATCCATCAGGAGGTGGCGATATTGGTCTCTTGAAGGCAGGCAGGCACTGAGCTACCCACCAGGTTTGCCGAAAGGCCAGCTGTCCACCAGGGCCTGCAAAAACTGCCTTTGCACTTGCAGAGGGGCTGGATGGCCAAGCTGAGCCCCGGCGAGAGCGGCCAGGGGTGACCATCTGTGGTGCCACCAGCCCCACGGGCGCTGGGCTGCCCCTGCATGCTGCCAGCACTCATTGTCCACCCGCTCTTATTATAGCCCCATTCTTCCTCTGCTTCCTGAGCGTGCACGAAGCACCGCTTGGCTGCCGGCTCTATCTTGTGCCGAGATCACGGAAGCACGTAGGGAGAGGGGCCCGATGGCCAAGCAGGGTGAGCCCTGCTGCAGGGCAATGCGCAGGGGCTGCTGATGCTCGGTGGCGGTGCTGGGCGCTGCTGGGACTCTTGGATGCGCCAGAAGCTTCGGCGGGTGGGTGGGGAGAGCAGCTTGGCAAGGTCCTGGGGGGAGTAAATTGCCTCCTGTCTGATTTTGCAACTCTGCTTTGTGCTCCTTGCTGCTGTGCAGCTCCCTTTGTGCAGCCTGCTGCTAATCGGGCCCCGAATGCAGAGCGCGGCTGTTGTTTGACAAAGCTGGGATCAGGGAGGCTCCGAGCGAGAGGGGAGTTTGTTTGGAGGATCAGCAAACTAATCCAGACAGTGAAATCACTGGCGTGCTGGCAGAGGCCGGGCACCTGTGTCGGGGGGTCAATGTGTAGTGTGGGAAGCACCCACATCTCAGGAGGGTGTCAGCGCGGCCCCAGCCCCTGGCGGCACGAAGCTGCCTGATCCCCAGGGTGCCTGCTGAGGAGGATGCACAGAGCCCACGATAGGGCTGTCCCTGGTGCAGGCACGCGGTGGTACGCAGAGCTGTCTGTCAGCCCTGCACTGTCAGTCCTGCTGCCCTCGTGGTCACCGGTCACCCGCAGGGTCCCTGGCTCGGCTGGAGGTGCTGATTGTGTCCCAAACCTCCTCCACGTCCCCTGCACAAGACTGAGAGCCACTGGGAGCTCAGCGCCTTCAGCAAGGCTCCCCAGAGGGCTGGTGAATCATGGAATCACCCGGTGGGTTGGGTTGGAGGGGACCTTAAAGCTCATCTGGTTCCACCCCCTGCCACGGGCAGGGATGCCACCCCCCAGCCCAGGCTGCCCAAAGCCCCATCCAGCCTGGCCTTGAGCACTGCCAGGGATGGGGCATCCCCAGCTTCTCTGGGCAGCCTGTGCCAGGGCCTCCCCCTCACAGTGAAGAATTTCTTCCTTACATCTAACCTAAATCTCCCCTCTTTCAGTTTACAGCCATTACCCCTTGTCCTGTCACCGCACTGCCCGATACAGGGTCCCTGCCCAGCTTTCCTCTAGCCCCCGTTAGGTCCTGGAAGGCCGCTCCGAGGCCTCCCGGAGCCGTCTCTTCCCCAGGCTGACCACCCGCAGAAAGGCGCAAGTCCCGCGGGGGGGCACCGAGAGCCCGCACCGGGAGCGCCCGTGCCCTGCGCTCCGCCGGGGGCCGGGAGCCCCGCGCCTCGCCCCGCCGCAGCTCCGGGGCGGCTCCGGGAGGGGTGGAGGGGAGGGGAGGAGAGGGGGG
>VXAA01005292.1:962269-975048 GCA_013399115.1 Anseranas semipalmata
CGGTGTTGTTAAATTTTGCGTCGGCAGGCGCGCTAGTATTAGCATTGGTCATTTCCAGCCAGCCTCTCGCTCAGTCAGGAGTTCCGTGTGCAAAGCGAGGGGCAGCGGGCCCACCGTGAACGTGGGACCGCCCAGTTTAAAACTGCTTTCAGCCTTTAGTTCTACCTGAATTTCTTAAAGAGTTCTTCAATTTCATGAATGGTAGAAGGGACACACAAGAAGCCATAAACAGCACATAAATAGCAAAACACGTAAAGCTATACCAAGACAACAAGGAACTTTTTTTTTAACCATCTTCAGATGAACATGGAGTACATTAACAGTACAAAGATGTCTTTATTGACAGACTGGCAGTGACACAGATGGAGAGTGCCCTGTAGTTACAGAAAGATTTCATGCTGGGAATTGCAGTGCAATTCTGGAGAAACAAATGCCCCAAAGCTGATGTGGCAGATTTCATTTTTTCTCTGGTGCTTTTCTTTTGAGAGCAGTAAGCACTTTAAAGATGTTAGCAAATGCCACTGGACTCATCTGGGAGAGATACTGATCTTATTCCCCACTACATGGGCAGACTGTGCCAAGGACAGTGTTGTTTTGCAGGACAGGATGATACAATTCTTTTCATCTTCATAACTTTTTTACAGATGAGATGTAGTGATTTGCGTGACTTGTCTGGAAGTCACACAGCAAAGGAGCAGCATAGCTAAACAGACAGAGCCTCCAAATCCTGGGTCTCTGTTCCTGATGTGGATTGCATGGCGAAGAGAACAGGTGAACAATACAGCCCATGTTCATCCTGTGTCCACAGGTCTTGAGGGAGTCTGGGTTATTCCTGGGTATTAATACATCCGGGACTCTGAAACTTCAGCTTCAAACAGCACATGCATTCGCTATTCCTCATTTTCTGCCTCCACGTCACTGTCATCTGTGAGAGGGAAATCTCGCAGGGGCTTCTGAGTGGTATAGCTTTTGGTTTGCATGGGGCATTCCTGGCTTAAGATTGCCTGGGTAAAGGAGAGAAGTCATGCTTTAGTAAAAATGATGGTTAATTTTAATAATAAATGGGAGCATTACCACTTCTAGAGAAAGCCAAAGGAGCCAACAACTTTTGCCCAGCGAACACAAGCTGTGAGTTAGGAGAAGGACCTTAGCTCCAAACTTTTCTGGTTTTGTCTGAGTATTCTGTCTATTTGTTGAAGGCAGAGTAGAGCCCAAAAGGGAGGACACCGTCCTTGCCAAATTTATTCTAATCCCCCACAAACCTCTGGATTATCGAGCCCCTCTACTTTAAGGGAATAAAGTATACTTCGACTCACGATCTTCTCCTCTGTGGCGGGAGGGCTGCGCAAGTACCAACAGAGAGGAGCGTAAGCAATGTTGATAACTCCAATGATGATCATCAGCCAGGGAAACCCAATAGCTCGTACAATCGCACCGCCTGTGGATGGACCTGCACATTTAAAAAGTAAAAAAGGCTCAGATGACAGAAAGAGAGCAAAATTTGCCTTTCCAGTTTGGAGGGGGTCTGTAGCAGTGGTGGCTGGGCTGCGGACTCAGTGCCGGTTGCTGCCAGTGAATGGGGCGGAGAGGGAGTGATAAACTGGGTGAAGACACACGCTGGGTGCACCACCGCGTGGGTCAGAGTTGATCCATACCAATCGCAAAGCCCATGCAGAAGGCGACATCAGCTATGGCGTAGACGTTGCCATAGACGGAGGTGTGGCGAAGGTCCACCAGGTAACCCATAATAGGCATCATGGAGGAGTCCACCATTCCTGCCCAAAGCGAGAACGACCTCGTCAGTGATTGCCTTCTCCGAGGGCACTGATGAGAGCTGCCTTTACAGACCGGACGCTGACAGCTTACCTATGGCAAAGCCAAGCCCGCCGTTTGGGCCAATCAGCCCGTAAATATTTTTTGCCAGAGGTACCTTTGAGAAGAAAGAGAGAACGTGTGAATGAGTCCAGAAGAGCCCTGAGGCGAGGAGGCACAGCATAGATCTGTGAAACAGATCCATGGGTGCAAGCGCTGAACATCTGCTGACCTCCAGGTGTGTAACCCTGCTTCGGAGCCCAGGGATCAGCTGCCTGAGCCCTGGGACAAGGAGAGAAACTTCCCTCCCTCCCTGAGCCCGCTGCACTACCTGCACAGAGCACCTCCACGGCTGCTAGGGATGCAGACTTTGGGGATCGCCTTTAGGTTGAATGTGTTGACCCTTTTCCACAGCACCCAGATCCTGCCCGGGATCTGCTGGATCAGGCGTGATCAGGGGTTGTTGCATGGAAAATACCCGCTATGAACTGAACGGCTGGGCATAAGAAATGGCTTCAGATTCTGGGGCTTTGCTGTCCCCTCCGTGCAGGAGGGATCACCCACGCTCTCACCCGCTCTGCCCCTGCAGAAAGCTCTCAGGACTCTCTTGCGCTACTCACACAGAGGAGACTGATTCCCACCACGGCCATGCCGATCAGGGAGCACAGCCACCTGCAACGAGGCCGCGGTTAGCAAAGGGCGATGCTCTTGGTGCTGCGGCACTGCGAACGGAGTCCGCACTAAAAGCACAGGGCTGGGCTGGGCCGAAATCCCCGCCTTCCACTTACCGGCCCATTCTGTTAGCCAGGACCCCGAAGAGGTTGGTGCCGATGAGGTAGGATATGCTGGCAGGAAGGAACGCCATCCCTGAGAGAGACAGAGAATCAAACGGCGCATGATCCTTCAGCAAGTACAGCGAGTCGCCGAGAATTTGCAAAACTCTTCCCTTCGCTGACTGCCTCTCTCATCTGGGGAACATCGTGATGTGCCCAGGGCTCCCCTTGCCCCCATTGCCATCGCTCTTTGTCGCAGCCTCTCCGGTGCCCTCGGTGAAGACGGAGCGAGGCCTGGCGAGTGCTTGCCTCCTGCCTGGCTGAGGGACTGCGGCACGCAGAGGTGCAGTAATTCGCCCAGGAGGTCTGAGGCAACCAGCAGCTAAATGCAGAACTTTTTGTCCCCAGTGCTTTGTTAAGCTCGGCCTTCTCTCCTGTCATATCCTCTTCCTCTTCCACCTCTCTCCCCTGGCCTTCTGCTTTTGGCTCACTAAATAAAGCGGAATAAAGTAACTGCTTAAGTGTAAAGCTTAGTGATCATTATGTAGCCAAAAGTAAATATTTGGACTGCTTGCTGATTTACCAGTTGTTTATTTTTAATATACTCTCCTGCTGACTAGAAATAAAACTGATCAGCTGCATTTCATTAAGACAACTTCCTTATTGAAACACACAGATTTATGTTTAACTTTCTTTTCCTTCTTTAACAGATACAGAACATGGTTCATCCTGCAGCTTTAGCCCAAGCTCTTCTGTTGTGTTGTGTTTTGTTTTGTTTTCCAGAATTATGGAAGTGGGCAAACCAAAGCATACAAATAATGAAGCCCCTTGAGTTTATGATAGCTTTTCGGAGAGGTGGCTTTCAGTTGAAGTGCATCTAAGTGCCAAGTACTCTCAAATCTCAGGTACCTGAAAAACCAGGCAGTGTATTTGGGAGTTTCTTGATGTCTGCTGATTGCTCTTTCCCCATGTCTGGGTCCTGCTAAGTCACCCCAAAGGTTCCCCTTGAGTTCAGCGGTGAGCGGAGCAGCTCTGAGCGGGTTTCTCAGCCGGTGACTTTTGCAGTTGCCAGCAGCCCAGCTGCCCCTGCAACACGCTGCCCGCAGCCCTGGGACGCTGCTTTACCCTCGCCCAGCCTTGCTCAATCACTTGCTCAGGTGAAGCGTCACGAGCTCTTACTGGGATGGATGCTCCTGCCTGAGCAGAGAATAACTCGATTAGGAGCTTTCTCAGCCCTGCTGCTCCCAGGCTGCAATTCAATCTGGGATCTAAGTGTAGCCTGGGGCATCCCCCAGGTCATTCCCCAGCCAATTGGGTTTTATAACAATTAGTTTTTATTTTTGTAGCAAAGACAGACAATGCTATCTCCATATCACATTTTCTAGGCAGCTGGTAATTATCAGGTACCATCCTGCCCTCCGTGGGACTCTCAAAATGGCCTTGTTTTACTCAGAGCTGCCTCTGCAAAGCCCATCTGGCTGCCATGATTTCAGCCCAGCACGACTCGATTATCTGCCCTGCAGAACACAGGATTCGACAGGCTTCCTGTGCACGGAACAGCCTTTCTTCCACTGTTATTGCTGTTGTGGGGAGTCTGATTCTATACAATTTTTTCAATAATAGAGAAAAGCACATTGTATAGCTACCACTAAGGATATTTCCAGCTGAAATTGGAGCAGCGCACAGCCTGGGATCACTCACTCTGTGTGGCTCAGGGTATATGTTTTCTTCTTTTTAAAATGATGTAAGAGATTATCCAATCCATCTCACAGTGCTGAAGCAGGACCTGCTCTAGCTAAACCATATCAAACAGCTGTTGAGGAGCGAGGACTGCAAAGCAAGGCACCTACCGAGCTGCCACTTCGGGGAGCACATGGTTTGCATCATCCAGATGGGCAAGGTGGGTTCGAGCATGGCCACCCCCATGTTAGAGAAGCAGAGGGCACCTGGGGGCAAAAGGGAGAAGTGCTCTGCTTTGACCTTCTCCTGCTGCTGTTTCGAGCAGGCACGAGCGAATCGGCAGGCGCAGGTGCAGAGAGGCGCGTGGTGCCTGCTGCCATCGCCCTTACCCGCAGCCACCAGGATGTAGGGGTCCTGCAGCAAGGTGAACACCGGCGTGCCCTTGGTGCCCTGGCGGAGATGGGGGGGTCACAGGGGCCGCGGGCAAGGGGGGGCCGAGCCGCCCTCCCACCCTCGTTACTCACAGCGCCTGCCGCGGGATCAGGCACGCACACGTCTGTGCTTACCTCGGGGGAGATCTTGGAGGGCTGCAGAATGCAGAGCTGCAAAGCTGGGAAGAAAACACTGCTGTTAGCCTAACTCTGGGGGTGGCATCACGTCAAGCAATGTCTCCCTCTGGCTTTTCCTTCAGTGGGGGGCCCGTGGGGAGAGCTGGGTGCCAGCCCTGCTCCTGTGGGAGCACAGCAGAGCTCCCGCTGGCTGAAGTGGAGGCAGGAGCCGGTGAGCGTGCTAGAGGTGTTTTATCCGCGCCTGAAGCAGATCTGGAAATGCTCGCTGTCGGGCTGTGAGCTGCCCACGGGGAGCCACAAATGGAGCGTGGCAGAAATTAGGCGTGGAAAAGAACAGAATGGAAAAAAATGTTTCAAGTGTAGGGAACCTACATTTCATTTTCTAAAGGCTCTTACATGCTTCATTAAACATGTCTTACATTACATCTAGGCAAAGATGGTAACTGTGACGGTAATTTAATTAGCTTAATGTTTTCCACTAAAAATACACATTTCTGCTATCTGTAACTTTGCTGTTGCACTCTGAATGCTATCAGGGCCTGAATTTATAATCCATCTATCTGAGAAAGAACAAGGATCCCAATTCACACTGGTGAAGTCCGATTCCTTTGTGGTTTGGTGAAGAGGCTGCAGGCAGCACCACGTGTGCCTTCTATAGAGAATACTCTGTTCAGAGAGCTTTACTGAATGTGCTATTCAAGCCATTAAAGCAATCAGGGGGTTTATTAAGTAATGAGGGACTAATTCTTACTGTATTGCTATGTCATGCATCTGGTGGTAGAAAACATATGATTTAGCAATAACAGAATAACCGATGCTGATGACAGCACCCATGCTGCATTACTCTGCCTCTTCCTTCACACGAGCCCTGTGAGATTCTTCCCGAGATGGCCACATTTCGGTCTGGCCACGTGCTTAGTTTTTTGGTTGGATTAAACCACTTGGCTCCTCACCTCCATCCAGCAGGGCTAAGAATGCCAGGACCAGAAAGGGAGAGGCTTTCCCCATGAACTCATACATCACGCTTCCAAAGGGGGCCCCGACTGCAAGGGAAAGGCTGCGTCAGGTGGCGGCAGGCATCCGGCTCCTGCTGTCGTGCTTTGGTCTGGATCCCCCGCCCGTGTTTAGCGAGGGGTTGCATTTGAGGAGCCGCAGGCAGGTGTTGGAAGCAGCGGGCAGGGAGCAGAGGGTGGGAGCAGCACAGGGAAATGGAGGGGCCAGGCGTGCCTGCGGGGCCAAGCTGGGGATGCTCAGCTGGACGAAAGCAGTGTGTGATGGAGGTGCTGCTGGTGTAAAGCCCCTCGGGAGCAAAGTGTCCTTACTCAGCACACCCAAGGCCAAGCCTCCGAGAGCGATGCCCATCGCATTGCCCCTCTCGAAGTCGTCCGTGTAGACACTGGCCAGCATGCCCAAGCCTGGGGGCAGAGAGAACCCGAGACGATCATTGAACCCAATGCAGACACTGCGGTGTAGGGGAGAAGCTGAGACCAGGGGGGTATAGCGGCATGCAGTGAGCTAAAACACTCACC
Source organism: Anseranas semipalmata (assembly GCA_013399115.1). Taxonomy (NCBI): domain Eukaryota; kingdom Metazoa; phylum Chordata; class Aves; order Anseriformes; family Anseranatidae; genus Anseranas; species Anseranas semipalmata. The sequence goes on from VXAA01005292.1 coordinate 968,633, forward strand.
TGCGACCGATGAGAACGAGGAACCGACGCCTTGGAGAGCTCGGGCAATGAACAGCAAGGTGTAAGTGCCGGAGAATGCAAACACTGCAGGTAAAGGAGAAACACAGCGTCAGGCAGAGCTGCAGATCCAAAACCCTGCCGAGGGTGCCAGCAGCCTCTGCTTGCCCCCAGCTCGGGTGCTGGCGGGTGCAGGGTGCTGCTCGTCCTTTCCAGTCTCCAGTTTCTGAGGCAGCTGCTCTGCTCTCTCTCGTTTCCCATGCATGGGGACAGAGCAGGTGTATATTCTGCTGTGCTGCTTTTATTTCGGATACGTGGCTGGGGCAAGGGCCCAGCATCCTGCTGTGTGCGAAGGGCAAACCAGGGGGCGATACTCACTGACTGTGGAGAGGAACATGATGACGAAGCCGATGAACATGGGGATGTGGTATCCTATCCTGGAACGGGAGAAAAGAGGCAGGAGCTCACGGAGGATTCCTCTGTCCAGGTGGAGACCTGGGCTTGCTGCCCAGCCTTACCACGCTCATCTCTGAGGGTCTGCAAGCATCTCCTGAACGTGTGGTTGGGGAAATATGTCTCGTACATGTGTGCCTGTGTGTGTCTAAGTGTTCTGATGGGGTGTTGCTGGTACCAGATAGCATCCACCCACACCTGAACAACAGCTACTGTATGGGCATGATACCTAGAGCGGGGTGGGAATATTTGTTTGTTTATTTGATGGTTGCTAATATTAAATAACATCTGCCCACACCTGAGGAGAGCATTAGCAAGGCTTATTTTGTAATCCAAGCTTGCAAGCTGTTTGTGGGCTTTTAAAACAGGCAAAACTCATGCCTACTGTGATGCTTGTATTCTCCCCTTTGCTGTTCCCTCACCAGTCCCTATCATTATGTGACTGCAGGGGCTTCACAGGGGCAGCACAGACCTTTGCCACTTGGCGAACAGTGGTTTCCTTAGCAGCAGCAGCTGGCTGCCCCCGAAGGGCTGCGCTGAGCAGGTCTCGGACGTACCTGTTGGTCAGGAGACCCACAAAGGGATTGACCACGAGCTGGACGAGAGCCTTGGAGGCAAACAGCAGCCCCACGCGGACGTTTTCATTGGCGAGGAACTCCTCGCCCTCCGGGCAGCCGCTGGGCGGTGGGGGGCTCGTGGGGGGCTGCAGCGTGCCCCTGCTCGTGGTCCTGTTCAGTGGCTCCGCGGTGCTGGTGGAGCCCAAGACGGTCATGGTGCTGTTGTCAAAATAGGAGAACACGGAGGAGAAAGGAGCAGCCTCCACGGCTGGAGGAGCCAGCACAGGCTGGTGTGGGGCGGCAGAGCTGTTAGCACCTTCGTATTCTGTTGTATAAAGGAAGGTGGGGATGATAGGTACTGGAAAAAAAAAAGCCAGGGAAGGGGTTTGTTAGTGGTTTTAGTTGTTTTTGTGGCTCGGCACCTGCCTGAACTGGATGGTGCTGGCTCTGTGCCGGTGCCCTGCAGGCTCCCCCCCACCCCATGGCTGTCCCCTTCCAGCAGGGGCTGGAGACCAACCGCAGCCATCCCCGTGGCACAGGAGCCCCCGAGGCAGCCCGCGGCCCTACCCACGACTGTCAGCAGCATGTTGTCCAGCAGCAGCGCGACGAACACCACCGCCAGCACCAGCCTCCGCGACGCCCTGCCCTCCGCCAGCCAGCGCCGGGGCGCGGGGGCAGCATCCGGGGGCATCGCCGGGGGCCTCGGTCCTCGGGCTCCTGCTGCGTCCGTCCCGGCGCTCAGGGCTGAAGGCGTCCCGTGACCTTTGCAGAAGACGCTGCGGGTTAGCACCTCCCGCAGGCTCCTGGCTTCTCCCTCTCGCCTGAGGCCGCTCCGAGTCCGTGCCCTGCAGGAGCTGGGTGCTGTTCCCAGAGCCGGGAGCACCAGCTTTGCCACCACAGACCGTATTTTCATCAAGCTCGCATTTAAAGTCGCAGCCAAGAGGCGGAGCGCTCTATAGCCCCTTTCCAGTCTCCTGAGATGTCTTGTCCCTGCTTCAAGGCAACATTTAAGTCTTCTTTCAAAGACTCAAAGCACAAATCAGGCCAGTAGCTTATCTGTGGTAATCTCCACATCTTTTATTCTGTGTTTGTTCTTTGGAGATTAAATTAGGTCTCAAAGGAAATTCGTTTACCTTGCATGTCTTTTCATTTGACCTAATTGAAATGTCATGGCAAGATACAGGACTTAAACTCTAACATATGTGATTAAGATCAGGGCTTCAGAGGGGCTGAGAGAAGATCGCTTGCTCGGTCACACTGAAAATATCAGTCAGAAATGTGTACTAAACCAACCAAGCAATTAGCCATTTCTGTTTTTATAGCTGCTAGCCACTTCAGCGACTACACGGCAAAATGAATGCATTCAGCTGAGCCTGAACTATCACTCTTTCTGATACTCCTGTGGTTTCCTGAAATCCCAGGCAATGATATTTATCAATTTTTAATTAAAAAAGAGAGCAAGACCTCCAAACCCTCTATCTTCTGACCTGAGTGCTACACAAGTCACTAAGCTGGGAAACAGAGATGGTTTCTCATCGTACCTCCAAGTAATAGCGAAGACCAAATAATAGAATTAATGCAAGAGAATAGGTTTACATTTGTATAAATTAACAGGGAGAGAGAAAGAGTGAGGAAGCATGGAAAATAAAGACAAGTAGACTAAAGAAGCCCCTAAATCTCAAGCCACAAGCCCTGTCCCCTCTCAGTGCAGACCTGTTGCGTGGAGCAGAGCAAAACGAACTCTTACCCCTGGGCGCAGCTCGGTGCGCGGAGCTGGCGGCGGCAGGCGGCGGTGTGCTCTGAAGCTGCTGCTCCCGCAGGATTTATTGCTACCTTTTATCAGGAGAGGATATGAGTGTCCCTCTTCCATGGAGATGTAATTAGAACCGCAAACAAGTTTCCTTCAGCCCTGCAGCTCCCCCTGCGTCAGAGCAGGATGGGGGGGACGGGGAGAGCGGCAGGAGCATTTATCTGCACCCGCTGCCCAGCTCTCACCAACGCGCATCTCCCTGCCGTGCCTGGGTCTGGGCACACTGAGCGTGCTGCCCGGGGACCCTCTTCCATGGGGGAAGCCTGCTCTGCCCCGGTGGAATAATAGTGCGTGGATTCATCGCTGGGAGGAAAGGCTGGTGGCGTTAAATGGCCCCGGGAAATGCATTTTTAAAACAGGTCACAGTCTGGGTCTTGGACTACCCTTCAGCGCCCGCTGGCCATTTTCTCACTGCCCAAAGCTGCTAGTCCCTGGCACATCTGTCCTCACTCCGGCTTTGGCTCCGTGTTCCACATCCTGGAATAAAAGCAGGCAGATGTCAGCGGCAAGACCAGCCGTGCCGCGGGATGTGGGGTTAACTGGCATCCATCGCTCGGGGAGCCCAGCTGGAAGAAAGCGGGGTGTTGTGCAGCCGCTCTTCCCCTCTCCCGCACCAGGCATGGGGTGAAGGAGCGGCATCGGCGGTCGGGTGGGGAAGGACGCCCTGTGGGGGGGGAGAAGCTTCTGCAGGGTACACAGCTGGAAAGGCAGCAGCTGGGGGTTCATGGAGGCTTTGCAGTGAGCTCTGCTTTGCTTTACAACCTACAAAGGGAGGGAAAAGAGCCGTGTGTCAAACAATCCCCGCAGCTGCTTGTACAAGAGCTGCTCCTGTGGGATGTGGTACAAGCAGCTCCCTCCAAGAGATCCCTTCTCAGCTCAGTTTTTCCTTTATGTGCTGAATGTTTTTAACATCAGAAGGAAAATAAACTGAGAGAAAGCTCTTCCTCAAAAGGAATACAGAAACATCTGGTTCCCTGACCCCAGGCTGCTCTGCTCCCTGCAGAAGGATGCGGGCAGCGGCGTGCTTCGTCCGCAGCCTTTCCCTGCGCTGCTCCCCCCGCCTGCTCCATCCCCAGGGACAGGAGGTGTTTCTCAGACTAACGAGGCTGGTTTCCCGTAAGCAAAGCCGGATGGAAGATTATATCCATGCGTGAGTGAGGTACTATAAATGTTATTTAAAATGTGATCTCTTTTCTTCCATCATTTCTGTCTTCTTAAACTTTTGACATAAAGCTCCTTGATTTCTTTTTTAAATCCAAACTGATACCATCATTCATTCAGGATACAGAGATTTACTGCAGCAAAAGAAAATAAATCCTAAACGTATTTACCTTTTCTCTGTTGACACGTAAATCTGCCATTGAAGCCATTTGTCTGGCTTATGCACGGCCAAAACCTATTGCCAATAACATGAGAATAGTGCATCCTACCAAGGAATTCCCTGGTTGTGCATTAGAGCAGAAGCTGAAGCCTTTAAATACATTTTGTGAGCTGAGAATTGAATGTCTAGGCCTGGAAATTACTTTCTAAATATCTGCAAAGTAGCCAGTGGAAGAGCAGTGCAGCACTACCATCTACTGAGGGAGCTCAGAATTGCTCAGCTGTACTTGGGATCTGTGCAGAAAATGCTTCAGATCCTCCTTCAGGTGAAGAGGGGCTTGTGGAGACATTATTCTTATTATCCTATGCTCTTGTAGCCCCAAGGTCAGGGCACTGTCTCACTTGGCAGCCCTAAGCAGCCGAAGGAGACTGCGATGTCGTGTCGCTTGCTCTGCAGAGATGATGGGAAAGCTTGCTCAGATGTGCTTTGGAAGTATTTTCATGTGCCCATCAGATTTTTCCAGGCAGTTCTCTTCGAGTATTTTTTTAACCATTATAAATATTTTCCCTGATTTTTTCTTTCAAAAACTGTATGGAAAAAAAAAAACGAGTCCGGACTGAGGTAGCCACGGCCGGACCGAGGCAGGACAGCACAGCGGGCGTTTCTGGTGGAGTGAGAAGAACGCGAGGGCTGAGAGGCTGCCTGCAGCCCCGCAGAGGATGCGGGCCTGAGAAACCAGCAACCACGGACCCCCGCCAGCTCCGCAGGCCGACCGCCATCGCAGCGAATTGGGCCCACAGCCAGCTCCGCTCTGCTGCTGCCCCTCCTCTGCCAGCACCAAGCAGGTTTTCTCAGCCTGTGAGACCTGCAAGAACGGGATAAAAGCATCCAGAATTCAAAATGATCAGCTCTGAGCAATTGGAGTTTGTGCTCTGGGATCCCCAGGGCACCTTTTAGCCGGGCTTTGTGAGCAGGGGGAGGCAGCTGCAGCTTGCAATGTGGCGGCGGCTGAGGCCGCCCTTGAGGGCTGAATTTTGTGGAGTCCTCTCGGCCGTTAACAAGCAGGAGAGCGAGGTAATGTGCTCAAGGTCACCTTGCGTTACAAGGAGAGCTGAAACCTGGCCAAAGCCTTCCAGTTTTATGTTCAACCCACTCCACTGCATTGTCCCTTTTTCTGGGGATTATTTATTGTCTTTTCTCCCCCCTTAGCTAAGCAGTCTCTTGTGCGATTGTTCCTTTTTTTCCATCAGTCTTGCCAGCTCCTGGTACTCTGTTTCTCCTCCAGACCAGCACAGATTTGCCAATATCTCTTTGAATATTTCCCTCCAATATTTCCAGTGTTAGCATAGGAAGAGATGGAACGTTGTGTTGTAACATTGAATAATTCTATCTTGCTGCTAAGTGGAGAGGAGAACAAACACCAATGATTAAAATTTAACACATATGAAGAGATAAATAATCCATAAGGGAATAGAAGGTTGACAGACTAATGGTTTCCTGGAAAAAAAAAAAAAGTGTTCACAAATAACCCACTATCTTTTTAATTAAATTAAAGGTTTGGGGAGCAGGGCAACATTCTGTCCTGTAAACAGCTCTACCGACCAGACCTTGGTGTTCATGTGTGCGGCATCAATGCCAGTGGGGTGTTTCCATGTATGGCCTCGTCTCACCATCAGCCTGTGTTTTATTTCTGACCTCCCATCTCCCCTCAGCCGGCACCGCTCTGCTCTGAGGTCAAAGCGCTGTTTTGAATCAAAGCCCATTCATAACAGGGCGTGAGGGCGGGGTGGGGATGGCCCCAGGAGCCCCAGGGCTGGGGACACTGTGCCGGGAGCTGGGGCAGGGCCAGGGCTCAGCTCCCTCTTCCCGGCAGGGCTGCTCCATCCTTGGTTTCTTCTGAGCCACGTAACTTGCTTCCCAATTAATTAATGGACTAATTAGTTCTCTTTTGTTCTTTTCTTCATTTAAGTCTTCTTTTTCTCCGTATCCCTTTTTCACTTCTTCCTTTTCTTCTTTCTTTTTCTTTTTTTTCTTTTTTATTTTTTCTTCTTTTTTTCTTTTTTTCTTTTTTCTTTTTCTTTTTTCTTCTTTCTTTTTTTCTGCTTTTGTCTTCCTTCTTTTTTCCTCCCTTTTTCCTCCCTTTTTCCTTCCTTTTTTCCTTCCTTTTTCCTTCTTTTTCTTTTCCCTTTTCTTTTCCCTTTTCTTTTCCCTTTTCTTTTTCTTTTTCTTTTTCTTTTTCTTTTTCTTTTTCTTTTTCTTTTTCTTTTTCTTTTTCTTTT